>JAOBRD020510620.1:4200-17108 GCA_027575215.2 Hydrozoanthus sils | reverse complement strand
AGAGAGAGAGAGAGAGAGAGAGAGAGAGAGAGAGAGAGAGAGAGAGAGAGATTAACGAAGATGCATCGTGACTGTAAACAAAAGCACGCTATAAGCTTTGTTAATTTCAAAGTAACTTGTGAATACTCTCGCTTGTTTTTCTTGCTCTTAACAAAGTTGTCGAGAGATTTTCGCGTAGATGTCTCAATCGAATCTTGCATCAAGCATACATTTTAGTTATCCATAAATCATCATTATCTGTTTAGTTCTTAACATTTTCATACATTTGTTTGTTGTTTTGAATTTCGCTTTAAATTACAGGCTTGCATCAAAAATGTTGAACTGCTAGTTCTTGTCTTACACATCTTTAGTGTAATTGCGGTAATGAATACTATCACAACTAAAGTTATTATTTACGTAGGAACTACAGGTGTCTTATAATGTTTAATTGATTTTAACTTATATTCATTGAACTGTTATAGTAGAGTCCAATTGAATACAACCTCTCGATGTACATATATCTAAACCGAACAGTCCTAGAAGTGACCAGAAATTCTACTTCCTTATATACTTCTGTCAAGCATGATTAGGACTGGAAACAAGCTTAAGTAAGTAAAATTATAAAGGCCTCATTTATTAACCCTGGAACGCATGAAAATCAAAAGTTACACAAAGGCATGGGGAGCGGGGGGGTCAGCCGGTCAACAAGACCCCCCCCCCTCCCCCGTCATGCCTTCTAGGGTTAAAGAGAGACTTCTCTTCACTTCTATTGTGTTTCAAAGTCGTTCTCCAAATTCAATTGCTTATCAGTCATCTCTAAGCGTAGCCAGTGGCTAACATAGAAGTTCAAGCAAAGGGCTGTGCAGAATTTAATCACGAATATGGCCTTTATAACCTCACACACACTTGTTTTACAGAACTTTTTGAAGAAGTCTACAGTAGCCGACTGACAAATTAAAAGGCTTCATTTCTATCTACCATCATTGTCTCGTCCCTGCGTGACTATTCTGCTCAAAGATGGTCTCTGTGTAGTTGGTGGATGACTAGGCGTCACTGGGTTCCTCTGTGCATGCGTAGCAATCTGACTTATGGGTTTTGCCTCTGATGTCACAGCTTGCGTCACCAAATTTTGCTCTGCAAAAAGTAACGTGTTTTTCTAGCTAACGAAGCCTCAAATAAAAACTTTGCAAGTCAACTAAAAATACACCCTTCACTGTGTAAGATTTTAAAGTGTTAGCCATCGTTGTAGCAAAGATAAGTGTTCAAATCTTCAGCGCCCAAAGGCTACTTATGGTGATGCTCTTTTTGGTCATTAAATTTTAAGTTGCTTTTTACGAAGTCGATGTTCTTACTCGTCCATCAACAGAATGGAAAATCTTTCTTACAAACTAGGTTCTTAATCTTTAAACAGATCAGTAATAAGTAGGTTAGAAAGTAGGTTAGAAAGATAGATAGAAAGAGTTAATCATGTGTGAACGGTGTACGTGGCTTTCGTGACCAAACATTTATCAGTAAGGACGAAGACTCGAGCAGGTTTAAACGTTCTTGCTAGTTTTATTACGATACACAAGATGTCGATTAATGATAAGCTTAGAATCTCTACCCAGAAGAAGGAAACACTAAAAGGTTTTGAAGTCAATAACCCTTTTTGGATGAAGTTTGATATTACATGCATGGATATTTATTACATTTTTATCCATGCAATCATGCAGTTGTTACGTGTACATGTATCATCATTTCTGAAGAATTTTGTTAACCTTTTGGAGGATTTTTTTTCAGTACATCTAGTCAAAGCAAAACGAAAATAGCCCAGCCAAACTCAGGTGAAAAAGTGTTGTATAAAATATGTAACCGACATGTATTCATTACATTAGTAAAATACTTACGAACTGGTTGGGTCGGCGTTCCTCTGTCTACCAGCTGAACTGTCATGCGCAAAAAAAAAACACTAACTATAGTCATATCACACCATTGTCTTCTTATAAAAGAAAGGAATCTAGAAAATGGGCAGGAATTGCAGAACTGCACGGCTGTAAATGTCATTAACAACCACTCGTTTGATACTGTCAAAAGAGTGCTAGTACTCAAAACTCAAAAAATATTCCTTTCCTGCCTACCTTCGCAGTTGATACCAGTGAAACCCACGTGACACAGGCATTTGTAGCCCAGCGAGCCAAACGCGATATCGGCTGTGTTAGATGAGTCAATGCATCTGCCATCGTGCAAGCACGGACCTGAATTGCACGGGTATCCGGGCACTTCATGTAAGTAAAAATAATTCAGTTAGCTGAAGGTAGCAATGGAGCCCAGCCGGAAACTTTGTCCTTTTGTATTCACACATTCCAGTAGTTCTGCCTTCAAACTTGTTTAGTCTCCGACTTTCGAGAACACACATTTTTTTAGTTCCACTTTTTAAGTTATCAATCTTCCTCCTTTTCTCTATATACACACTTCAAAACTTTAGCGTGCCACTATAGATTAGTGACTACCCAATCTCTCTCTTCCTTTAGATCAGATCACTGAGGCATACTTTCATTGTTCCTCTTAGGACTTAAAATCTACAATAAACTACAATTCTCACACGAAGAGTAAAACTAAGTTAAATAAGCTAAAACATATACTTAAAATTTTTAAATATAAATTAAAAATGGCTGAAATTACTTACTAATTCTTATCTATCTATACAATAAAAAGCTTCTACAATTAGGCCCTTCTTTAAACTGTGATCAAAAATTAATCTTCCGTTGTATGTAGAGACCGATTTCCCTCTTTATCCGTACAAATTCTTTTAAGATGATTAATCTTATTCTTCTTCAGTTTACAATCTTTTTTAGTTCCTTTGAAGTTGATTAATCCGGTTTTTTAAGACACTGACACTCTATTGTTCCACCGCTAAAATAACGAGTCTCTTTCTTTCTGTGTACAAACACTTTTACAGTTTCACTTCTAAGATGACCATCCTCTCCCTTTCTCTTTCCAATAGCTCTAGAGTGCCATTTCTACAAACCTTCACAAATTTTTCCGCTGTACCCGGCTGGGCAGAAGCAGCGAAAATCCAAGGCATTCAACAGCTTCAGGTTTTTACTGTGGCTGTTTGTGCTGTCAAAACAAGTGCCGCCGTTGACACAAACTCGGGTCTGACACGGGCTCACTAGCACGACCTCTGGCGAGAGATTGAAGAGTGAAAAGATGAGAGGGTAAGACACATACTCGAGTCTGACACGGGCTTACTTGCACGACCTCTTGCGAGAGATTGAAGAGTGAAAATATGAGAGTGTAAGACACATACTCGAGTCTGACACGGGCTTACTTGCACGACCTTTGGCGATAGATTGAAGAGTGAAAATATGAGATTGTAAGACACATACTTGAGTCTGACACGGGCTTACTTGCACGACCTCTGGCGAGAGATTGAAGAGTGAAAAGATGAGTGTTAGACACATACTCGAGTCTGACACGGGCTTACTTGCACGAACTCTGGCGAGAGATTGAAGAGTGAAAAGATGAGAGTGTAAGACACATACTCGAGTCTGACACGGGCTTACTTGCACGACCTTTGGCGAGAGATTGAAGAGTGAAAATATGAGAGTCGGAGTGCAAAGTTTTTAAGTTGAATTTAGTACATACAAAGAATTGCTGTAATGAAGGACAATAAAAAGTACTCTTACTGTCGCACTGTGTGCCCGCGTATCCCTTCGGACAGACACATCTGTAGTCCTCTCGACTGGCAAAATCCACGCCTTCTATCAAACTGCCATCGTTGTTTGTCATGTCCACACAAGTACCGCCATTGGTACAGCGAGACGATGCGCATGCACTGAGCTGAACTGCAGGTCAATTTTTGCAAATTTGTTTATTATTGAAACAACTTTTCTATGGCATCCTTGTATTGCAAGTTCTGGAAACATTCTACAATAGCGGCAAGTACTTTTAAATCAGCTATAATAACTGTAGTTATTAAATTCTTCCATAGTC
Source organism: Hydrozoanthus sils (assembly GCA_027575215.2). Taxonomy (NCBI): domain Eukaryota; kingdom Metazoa; phylum Cnidaria; class Anthozoa; order Zoantharia; family Hydrozoanthidae; genus Hydrozoanthus; species Hydrozoanthus sils. Next base: position 13,154 of record JAOBRD020510620.1, on the reverse strand, counting down.
TACACGGTACTAGATCAGGAGCCTTGGATATGATTGATGAATCAACCATCTGAAGCCCAGCAACCTGAAATAATCTGATAAGTATCTTAATTGTTTAAATTCCAGAACTGATTGGAGGTTGTAGTATTAAAGCTAGAGTCACTGTAAACACGGCACCTTCACAGCGTGCTCCTGTATAATGCTGAGGACAGACACACTTGAACAGTTTGTCACCCTTGCCTGTTCTACAGACACCATCGTTGTTACACGGGTTGGGTTGACAGGGGTTACCCAGCTCTGAGGAGAAACGGTCAGTCGTAAAGGTTATATATTGATAAAGGGATTGGTTTGTTGATAGCATAGTAAGTCTTTTTAGTTATGCTTCACGAGCAGGAATTTGGCACCACAATTGACTTTAATGAACTATGGCAACCATTATTGTTAAGTAGACTGGGTAGACATGATAGACTGGGTAGAATGAATAGACTGGATAGAATGGGTAGAATGGATAGAATGGATAGAATGGATAGACTGGATAGACTTGATAGACTGGGTGGAATGGGTAGACTGGATAGAATGGATAGACTGGATAGAATGGATAGAATGGATAGACTGGATAGAATGGGTAGACTGGATAAACTGGATAGACTGGATAGACTGGATAGACTGGATAGACTGGATAGGATGGGTAGACTGGATAGAATGGATAGACTGGATAGACTGGATAAGAAGGAACTTACTGAGAAACATAGCACTTAAAGAAAAAAATTGAGTTGCGTAATTTTACAATTATGTATAACAATAAAATAAAGATAAACAGAATACAACGTGATTAAAAAGTAAGAAATATAAACTTTGCAATATTTATCTACGGCTAAATAACTATGAAACTACGGCCTCGTAGATGCACAGTCCTGTTGATAAAAGTGTCATTGAATCTTTCAGTTCTACACAAAGAGAGAACAAATTTCTCTGTCGCCCTAAATTGTACATGACCTGACTGCAAAGAGTTGGTAAGATGAAGATCGGACAGAGTTAACAAAAGCAACGAAATATTTTTTAAGACACTAACAAAAATATGCATGATAACTTAGCTAAATGAGAGTTTCCCTTCCAAGTCGGAATACTTTAAAGTTACCTGTCTGTTTTCACTGAAAAGTATTTGGTTGAAACAATGTTGTTAATAGTTTCCGGGACTGCGTTTTCTACCTACCTTTACAGCTAAACCCGTTGCCAACAAAACTAGGTTTACATTCACAGGTGCCATTCACACAGTTTGCATTCACATCGCAGCGAGAGCACCTGTCGACTGGGACAAATGAACGTACTGATACTGATACTTATTTAGCTCCTTTTCATTGGGTATTAATCTTACAATTTAATTAAATCTTAAACTGATAAAATAATAACAACAAAGAAGAAACAAACAAGAAGCGATATTTGGATTGACATGGTTTTACAACTTGTTTTACAACTTATTTCCTGCGCTGCCAAAGCTCGATGTCTGAGTCCGAAGTTGGACAACTATTGCTTGCTCACCTCCGCAAAGTTCTCCCGTGTATTGTGATGTACAGATGCAGGAAAAATTGGCCCCAGTGTTATAGCATTTTCCATCGTGAAGGCAGGGGTTATCCGGCAGACAATGATCTTTCCCTTAACAATAAACAGACAATCACTCATTAATACGGGTATTGAAGATAAGTGAAGCATGTAATTTGACAAACACGCACAGGTGACGTGTGTACATACTTTCGCATTGGTAACCACGCCATCCATTTTTGCAGATACAATGATATCCTCTGTTGGAGTTAACCGACAGGCATCTACCTCCGTTCAAACAGGGACTCGGCATGCACATGTCTCGACCTGTGTGGAAAGTGTGAGTGAAATACATTTATAACCGCCTGGAGGCGCTAAAGTGCTACTCAAAATCGCTTGGGGTTTAGAGGAAGTTTAAAATTATATGCAAAATAGCCTTGCAACTGTACGATACTTACGTTCGCAGGTGGTCCCTGTGAAACCCTCTTTACAGATACACTGGAACCCGTTGGTGTGCTGTAAGCTCTCAGTGCAGAGTCCTCCATTCTTGCAAGGGTCTGGTGAGCATGGAGTGCTGAAATCTTAAAAGGCATACCCTTTGTAAGTAGTTCATGATGTGCAAAAACTCTTCCAGATACAAAAATGTTCTGGGATTCTAATACAGTGACGGCAATAGAGATGATGTTTGATAGTTCGCTGCTTGAGACTCGCTTCATTTTTGAGGCAGAGACATCCTTGCATCACACTTACAAGACCACAAACCGGGCGTCCTTTCTTACTCTTTTTAGACAAGTGTTGTGGCTGGTCATACGGTATGTGGTCTGTGGAAACTGTGAGAAATTCCGAGAAACTTTAGTTTAAACGACGTTTTGGACCTAAGGTGAGCAGCACAGAACTTATTGTCCAAAATGTACAATTTGAGTGCAAATAATGATGACGATAATAAAATGAAGGAAATGATAGATTTTGTATAACTGACTTGAATATGACAATGACAGTGAAGATTATGATTAGGATAATAATTTTCTATAATGTAATGATGGTAACAATGCTGATGATGATTATGATTATTTTGCTAATGATGATGAAAAAAGGTAGTGATGATAACAGATGCTGATGATAACGTTGATAATTATAGTTATTCTGCTAAAGATGATGCAGAAAGGTAATGTTGATGATAGTGATGATTGTTTCCTTACAGAAACAATAATGAAACTACTCACCTTCGCAGGTTTTACCGAAAAACTGCGATGGACAGTCGCATTCGAAGTCGTCCAGTTTCGGCGTGCACGAGCCCCCGTTCCTACAAGGGTTTTTGTAGCAAAGGTTTGTCTCTGAGGTTTGGAGAAGAATAGTATCAAACATTTTCATAAAATAACAACGATTCTTCTTTCAAAACTGATTCAACCATAAAACCTTTGTGTAAATGCAGCTTGGGCAAAAAATAATAAATAACTTTCAAACAAGCTTATAAGCTCAACATCCATCTGCTATAAAACGGAACCATTGACTGTTTGCGTATCGGTAATGCAGACGCTCTATCCGCTGAGCTCGGGGAACTTGCAACATGATCATCGGAATTTATTTTCTGAGTTCTCATATTAAGGTGTCAAGATTGAAAATACTCATATATACTAGGTCACTCACAAGCTTTGTTTCTGAATATCTGTCATAAGTTATTTAGCAAAGAATTACGGTGCAATTGTGTGGATGTCTCACCTTGGCAGTGTGTGCCCACGTACCCTGGCTGACACTTGCACACCACAGAGCTGCCGTCTGTCCTGCAACTGCCTCCATTCTGACACGGATTCACAGGGTGACATTTGTTGACTCCTGAATAAAGGGTAAAGAAAAGACAGGCGATTAAGAAAACATCGAGTTTAGCTCCCCTGGAGAGAACGAGAAACTTTTCTTGTCGTTGGTGGGCACACAAGTTCTTGTGACGAAATGAACAGTAATAAAAACATATTACTTCTTTTTTTCTCGACATGTCTTTCCTAAAAGGGACACAGAACACAACATAAGTCTTCAGCAAGGCTTAGATACTGTTGAGTCAAATAAAACTACGGAAGATATCCTCAAGCAGAAATGTTAAACATGAGTAGTTTATATGTGATCTGGGCCGGTTCCTCAAAACCCGATAAGTGCTATACCAGGGTTAATTTTTTTATTCATGGTTTTGTTTCCTACGTCCTGGAACTCGCTTTTGGCTGAAATTTTTGGTTGACCTGTTTGCTTCATTGGTAAATCTGACCAGTATTATGTAAGCATAACAAAGCTTTACTTATGAAGAAATTGTTTGAATTTTGTTTTAATCCAGGATTTCGGGTTTTGAGGAACCGTGCCCAACTGGACATAAAGTACAGATGTTGGTGTAGCAAACCTTTGAATAAAACAACACACCCAGTATAGTATTACTGCATAAAAAATGTTAGTAAAACCCATTAGTAAATTGCTTGATAAACTGCTTTTTTGAACGTGATTTAGTAGCAATATTGTTCCTACCCTCACACCTTGGGCCAACATTGGCGATACTGCAGTAGCAAACATATCCACGCCCAAAGTCCGCATCGCGACACGTTCCGCCGTTCTTACACGGGTTGGGATCACACTTAGACCTCCCTAGACAAGAATGGAGATGCATTTAATTCATATCATACAATCGACCACCAACATTAGCCAAAAACAGAAGCCAAATGCTCCCAGTACAAGCAATCAAATGCTTACCAGACGTATCATTTTATGTTTGAGAACTTAAAGGAATTCTCCACTTGACAACATTAATGGTCTTAAAAAAAGCTTTATTTTAAAGACAGATTTTTTAAAAGTTCGAGCAACGCGCGGCCAAAATCTCGGAAAAAGATGCGAATTCCCTATTCTTTGTACTTGTATTCTTTATACAATCTTTATCTTCTCAGATTTCGATGTTTCCTAACGAGCACAAGCATGAAAAGTTCGAGAGAAAGGTCCCACTCTCTACTCAAACTTGGGAATCCAAGATAGCTCCCATATAGAAAAATGCAGGAAGAGGCGCGCAAAGCACTATGGGGTTTCTTGACCGCTGATAACTCGTAATGCTCGAACTTTTAAAAAAATCTGTCTTTAAAAGTCTGTGTCTACATCAGCTAGCAGCTCGAATTTGATAGTTTGACGTTTTATAGTTGCAGCGTCAGTCCTCACTTCCGATGAATACAATAGCAAAGAATAAGAAGTGGGCTGGGTTGTTTACCATTTACACAAAAATTCCGGAAAATGTATTGGAAGCTTCCGATCGGAACGATCGAGTGAGCTCAAGTTGTGTTCCATTTACCCATCTCAGTCCTGACTCGCCCTTGGTCTAGTCGTGTCAACAACCACGCAGTTTCAAGATGGGGATACAATTGCTGCTCCTCGATGAAATTTTAGACGACGAAGAGTTTTGAATAACAGGGGAAGACAATTATAGCATCAATTTGTTTTCAGACGGTTATAGCATCAATTTGTTTTCAGCTATCGCTACTATTATGCGACGTAATCTGAACAGAAGTGAAGGGTTCTGGGAAAATGTGGCCCCGTTGTACTCGTTGGACGAGTTTAGGAGTCTTTTCAGAATGACAGAGGGACGGTGGAAAGTCTCTGCAGAGAAATAGGGGATACAGGACGAATTCCGCAACAACACGCTTTTGGAAGGCCACAAATTCTTTGGACAAACAGGTCTCGGCGTTTGTGTGGTTCATTTGAAACTCAGAGGTGATAAGATCGGTACCGGATCTAGATTTGAAGTAAACTTGACCAGTCTTAAAATCTCACCACTTATGTAGTTGTCACATTGATGGTTAATGAAATCATTTGTATCAGAAGACAAAAAAGCACAGTTTGAGCTTTGGTAGTTGTAACCACCTCCAATCTCCTTCATTTTGATTGATTCTGACTTGTCGAGCGTCTCGCTGGCCAGGAAAACAAACTTGCGATCAGTGGTCGGTAACTGGTAAGAACATGTAAATGATACATGCATTTCCTGGAACTTCCATTTCGAACTTTAGAATGGAAATTTAGAACAACCTTTCCACTTTTTACGGAAAATTTCCACTGGAAAATTTTCCAGAATTTTTTGGTAAATGGTAAACAACCTGGCACTGCAACCAACACACGTCACAATTCAAAATGGCGGTGCACGGGAAATTCAAACCATAGAAACGATCAAACTAATTTGCTTGGCGTTAGATCAATGTACAGGATTAATTATCAGATTTGAGCTGCTGATAGGGTCACAGTTTTATTTGTGACCAACAACATAATATAAAGGGGGATTCCTTTAACAAAGAGCTTTTGTTTTAACACAACAAATATATCGGTTTTTGTTTTCACTGTAATTGCAATTGTAGAGTAATTTAAGCATATTTAAAATCATCTTAAATCAATTTCAAAGTCAGGTAAAGATATGATTTCTGCATATTTCTGGTTTCGTACTCAAGTGATTGTTGCTAATAAATTATGATGAGCATATGTAGCTCGGAGAAAACTCGCTGCCCTATGGTTACCAGTCAGACGCTCTTACCAACTAATCGACGGAGCTCATGCATGGAAAACTCTGTCATGTTCTCCAAGTTGCTTGTACCGAGTCATTATGATCCGTTAACACCGTTGTTAGCGTTCTAACCCAATTTGCGGCAAATTTTCCACCTATCCCTCCCTTAGGTTAGAATCACAGTCAATATTAGGTTAAGGTTTAGTTGTGGATTTAGTGGAGGAAGGGGTAGGTGGGCCCGAACCACATGGTTAGGACCTTTGGTTTTTGAAAGGATTCTTATGGCTTCTGCCTCGGCTAGAAGAGCGGAGCATAAATAATAGCCGACTGGTTATTAAAACCGGAAAACTACAAAAGAAAAATACAAAGAACGAGCCGCGAGGGTGCACATTTGTTTAAGGTGTTAGTGAAAATTTTTTGACTGGCTACTTGTTGATTTGCATTTTAAAAGCTTTTGTATTTTGTGCACCTTCAAGACTAGCAAACAAAAGAAAACAACGAATAAAGACCTACAAATTATTTTTCCTTTGTTCGAAGTTATGATGTTGTGTTAGCATGATAAATGCATTATTATACGCATTTTTAATTGTGCGGAAAATAGCACGAAAATAATTTTCGTTGGTATGCAACTTTGTACTGAATAGTTGATTACCAACTATTGTTTGTAGAAGATATATAAAGCTAAGTTTAGAGTTCAAGTTCATTCTAGTTTTAGCTTTTCAAAAACACCGTTACTAAATTTCCCTTTGATTTTTTTTCCTATTCTTTCTTCAAAGGCTAACTGCGATTCGCTCATCACTTTCCTTTCATTTTTGTTTTACTTAATTTCATACGTGCGAGGCCGTGGCTCCGAACTATCGGACAGTGAGGAACTATTGTTTGAGGTACAAACCACAATTTCTTAAGTTTAGAGGATGAAATTAATTCTAACTTCAAAAGCCCGAATGTACGTGGAGGTTGCTGAGCCATGTAGATTTCTGGAAAAGAATTGGTGAACCTCCTTAAATTATCTCTATCACATTGGAGGTTTATAAGATACCGTATTGACCACGTCCCATAAATGCAATATCAAAACAGTAGATCGAACCATACTCAAAAACCAAGTTATCAGCGGAATTGCATTTCTGAGACCACATTCCTCTCTCTTCATATCTTTTTGTAGTCGTCTAACCTTTTCGCAAGAAAAGACTATCTTGGATTAAAAAGTATCAACCAAACTATCCGATGGAAGTATAGTTCAAGTAAGAATTACAGGAAAGCACTTTAATATTTGCCGAGGGCGGCTATAGCTCACAATTAATTTCGGCCTTAATTTAAAAAGCAGATATCACGACGTCGGTATTTTTGGTCACCAAAGAAGATATTTGGGGATTTGCTTGGTCCTACCTCGACGGAAATACGCGAGTTTGTTTTCAACATTTTAACATTTGGATTGTCTACAGCTCCTTATATTTTTAATAAAGTTTTACGCCAATTATATTAGGTTAGTTGTCAAAAGCTAGTGTTTTACATTGCGTTGTCTACATAGATGATGGAAGAGCTTTTGAGAATTTGTTCCTTGGCGTCGTTCCATATGAGAGGTGATTTATAAGCTGCCGGTTTTGTCGTTAACGCTCAGAAAAGTACATGGACATCTATTAGGGATGGGTATTACCTTATATTGCGAGACTGGCACTGTTACAATCAATCAAAGCAGATTTGTGAAAGCTTTCATTTTTTAGTAGTGTCTGTTATCCAAAACACAGATTTCACGTTTGTTTGTTTCGATTGGTTCGATTACATCCACATGTGCAGTTTTAGGACACCTGTCTCGTTTAGGAACAAGACCTTTTCAGATCGCGACTGCCGCATCGTCGAGTTGGGGAAAGGCTTTTGTACTTGACAGTTTTTCTCTTACTGAACTAACATTTTGGCACATTAAAATTCCCATACTTAAGTGAAGCAGTGTTGCAAGTCATTGTGAATTTCAGTAAGATTGTCTATTCTGATGTTAGCAATAGTGCATGTGCAGCTCTAGTTAAGGGTGAACAGAGCATTAACTCTCACCGACAGTGTGAAAACTTTAATGTTCCACACATTGTGAACTGATGGAATTTTATATGGTCTTGAAGTATTTGAGGGTAATAAGACAATTTCTCTGTTAAATGGATTTTAGACAATAACTGCAACAGCACGTATTGTGGATATAGGAAACATGAAATTGGCTTTAAATCAACTGGTATTTGAAACATTTTCTTTTTGTTTTTCGAACAATACGTACAGTGAATAGAGAATTTAACTTTGAAGCAGATTAGGACTGTTATGATTGCCAACTATCAACCAAATTTTTTCTGATTCTGGAGCAAATGGGACGCTGAAACAACGCGGTTTTTCCTCCGCTTTGAATCGATATATCGCTTTTAATCAGTCGTGGAAAGGTTAAAACTGTTTAGTCCTTTAATTGTATCTGTATTGCCACGTGTTGAACTTTGTGAGCAAGAATAAGTTTCGTGTGATTGTTCCGGCATAGCCTCGGCAGTTTTCTGGTCATTGTTGTGGCAATGCAATTGCATTGTATGTTGTCGACTATTTCTATTTCAAGAAAATGAAGCTTCATATTACTATTGGTGCGAGTTCGTGGTGCAGCTAAGTAATTTCGTTACGTATGAACACAATGAGCGTCTTACGTCTTTGCCGGAAGGGCACATTTCTGGAAGAGCAAAATCAGTAATTCTTTGTAAGAATTAGTTAATAAGATTTACGTTTATCGTCGAAAGAGTATATTGCCAGAAGGCACTTTGAGAAATGCTTTGTAAGAAATAACTTATATGATTTATGTTATTTACCAAAAGAGTATATTGCCAGAAGGGCAGATTGCCGAAAGGGCACAATGAGCAATGCTTTGTAAGAATTAGTTGATAAGGTTTATGTTTATTGCCAAAAGAGTATA
>JAOBRD020510514.1:0-17112 GCA_027575215.2 Hydrozoanthus sils | reverse complement strand
GGTTTCTCTTGATTCAAGTTACAATAATGGTAAAATTACTGACCAAAAAAGCAGTCGTCAAGAAATTCAAGGGTGTAGTTTGAGCACAAGGACTATCACTGAAAATGAAGCAGTAAACTGCGAGGCTATCTGCACTCCATTGTCAGAAAGCCAAGAACTGTTGTCCGAAAATGTTGGTAAGAGGGACCAATTATCCTCTCACAGCAGTTCTAGAGTTGCAACTCCAGTCTTGAAGGAGACTTCTGCTGATGAATCACAGAAAAATTCTAGTGCAACACAAGAGAATGGCAATCAAACCTTGTCCAGAAATTGCCACAATACTGTGGAATCAACAAAAGAAATATCAAAATATGACAGAACTAGAGATATAACAATTACTACTAATTGGGACAGCCAAGTACCTTTAGAACTGCTTCCTAAATGCAGTACTTTTGAAGCCACTGCACGTGTTACGTCTGGAAACTCGAAAATCGAAAGAACTTCGTGGACTCTTTCAAGTTTTGACGATGGCGAGGACAACAAAACCTTCTCGATGGAACATATGGAAGTAGCAAAAACAATTACTTTTGATGGTGTTGGAAATTCTGGTTCAAATGTTAAAGTTGAAAATGCAGCAAAGTCGGATTCTTTGGGAGATAATCATATTGATACCACAAATGAGGCATGCCCCAAACAAGAAAACCAGTTGTCTGATAAAGTTGAGTTTCCAAAGGACACGGCAGCAAGTTTGGAAAGGTGCGTGACTGACACCAAGATGGATGATTCTGCCCAAACCAAGCAAGCTTGGGAATCTCCCCGAAGCAAAGAAGATAATGTATCAGGAATTGTCAATTGCAATGCGGAGCGTCCAACAGATCCCTCTCTGGAAGCTCATTCACAGTTGGTAGCTGAAGAAGAGCCACACCCCACAGGGGTTGTTATTTCCAATGCATTTCCTTCACCAGTACCCCCTCGGTCTGCTCAACCAGCCGTTCATAATAGTATTGCAATTGATACCTCAATAAAATTGACCAAAGAGACAAAACCTAAACTCAAAGGGAAGAAAGCCAAGAGTGCTAAAAGTAACCAAGGGATCAGGCCAACAAACAAGCCCAAGAAACAGCGCGCGAAATCTTCAGAGGCCAGGCTCCAGGCAGCGAGTGGTGTTGCGAGCACTAAGAAAGAAACTGGGAAGAAGAAAGCTAAGGGGAAGAAAAAAACAGAATTAAAAATGATTGATGTTAAGCAAACTGGGTCAGACTTGGAGGATACAAGCAATGATTCTCTAAGTGGAACCACTGATATCTCAGGTCCTCCCACCGTGTGCATCGAATCTTCAGGCAAATATTCAAAGACGTTTAGTACACAACCATTTCGTGGTAAGTTTATTACACTTAGTCCAATTCCAGAATCACCACGAAATACACAGGAATATTCTTCTGATGTAATAGGTTCGCGTTGCGTTAGCAATGATAATAACACTGAAATACAAACTTATGTGAACTTCACCGAAGTAGAACAAAGCAAGAAAAGTAATGATACGACCCATGGTGATATGAGCTTGTGCAACCCAGAAAATGAATCTAAAACTGACCAGGAGTCAAAGAAAGCCGATCATACAACAAATACCTGCAGTGGACAGGAAGACGATGATGATACCTGTTTTGATGAAGTTGATGGGGGTATTATGGAAAAGTTTTTTGGGCACTGTGTACCGAGACTGAAACTGCGATTATCAGATTCAGAATCTGATTCTGAATCCCGGGATGCATCGTTTGAAGCTAGTTGTGTAGCCCGTGAGGATAATGAAACTCAAAATGATAACCGCCTTACAAAAGAATTTGAATGGACTCCTGCCGAAATTCCAAATATCAGGAATGAAGTAAAAAAACTTATTCCTCAAGACGAAGCTGACAGCGATATTGAGGATTTGTTAAATGACCTTCTTGAAAGAGAGAATCTTTCACAAACACCTCGAAGTTCAAAAAAACTTGCTCTAGAAATTGGTCGAATTCTTACTCCCGAATTTGAGGTCTCTGAAAGCAAAAGTGCCTTTGATAAACAAGACTCCCTAGAGCATACGCTACCACAAAATGCTAACATTACTGTAGACAATGGTAGAAACATTGATACCGAAGGAAACGGAAAGGAAGTGAGGAGACGACGAGAAATCACCAGTTTATCGCGTGAGGACACATTCTCTTCATTGTCCAGTACATCAACTGAAGATGATCGTGATTACTGTTCAGACACTGATTCTTCATACAATAGCTACGACTCAACACCGAGGGCCATTTCTGAGGAAAACGCTTCATCTTTGGACAGCGAGAGTTACTTCTCGTCACCACAAGAGTCTTCGTGCTCTAGTACACCTACTCCATACTGTGATCAGTGTTCAACTAATAGCTCGGTCAATATCACCTTGTATGAGAGAGGCTTAAGGAAGAGACCGACTCGAGTGTCGAGCAGCTCCAGTAGTAGCACTTCAACTCTTCAAGACTCACAAGGTTCAGTTGATAGGACCTTCTCAGTCCAGGCGGGAGACAGTGTTGTGCATAGTCGATTGGGGAGTTGTTCGACTGCCAGCTCAGAGGAGGAGGAGATTATTTGGAAGAAAGGAAATCTGCTCGGAAAGGGGGCTTTTGGAATGGTAAGCTGCTGTTACGTAAACACTCGGTTACAACCAAACTCCTTTTAAAATCATATTACATTGCTAGACTTTTTTAGTTATGTCTTGTTAGCTTCACGATGTGGTTTAGTGTTTGCAAATTAAATGAATATTTTCTTCAATAAATTATTGTTTTTTATCCGGTACTTATTTATAGATATTCCCGTCGTATATAGCCTGTGTTGATTTACAGAAATGTTAAGTGTTAATTGTGTAGTAGTTATTAATAAACTAGAGAATACAAATTCACTTGCACTAGGTACGAATAAACTAGGGAGCACATGTTCGCTTGCAACAGTATTGAATAGATCTTTATCAGGCGAGCATGGCATAGAATCGGGAAAACGGAGATATAAAGGATTGAAACTGGATAACTTTTAAATGAAAGTATATCGAAGGGCATCGAAGCTTGTCCAGCCTCGTCTCAATGTTTTTCTCATACATTTCTCTGCAATAATAAGAGTAGAAGATCACATTTCAAAACTTCATCTCTGCATTAATTTTCGAGAAATGTTTACGAAATTTTGAAATTTTGCTAATACGAATGCGCTGAATTTGGGTGCTGGCCACAGTTTCTCGATATCCTTAATATATTTTTGCGTGAAAAGGGTCTATAAACCTAAAAATTCCTTTTCTGTACTTCTGACGTTTTTTCCACGGTTTCGTTGAAACCTTTTCTCGGATAAAGACGTTAAACCGTAAGCTCTCGGGCTCCTATTATTGGGTTGGAAAACCTGATGGATTTCCCTGCTACCCTAGGAGTAGTGGAGAATATAAAAAAAGTTATAGTAAATTAGTGAGCAATAACAATAGGACTCTGTAGATCACCGTAGAAAACAAAGAAATATTTGCGGGTTTTACTACAAATACCAGAATGCACTAACGCGATTTCGGGCGAACGAAGTCATAAGAGTGAAGGCTTGTTATAGGAACTATATAATTCGCTAAAAGGCGTTTAAGAGAATGCTCGCTCCTACAAAGACAAACTTAAAACAGAAAAGAACAACATAGTGAAAAGATTGATACGCAGCGGCTAAACTGATTTACGGATTTTCTTTCCAAGGTGTACTGTGGTCTAACCAACAAAGGAGAGATGATAGCCGTCAAGCAGGTTGAACTTAACATCAGTGACGAGAGGGAAGCAGAAAAAGTAAGAGGAACTGATGAGTTGATACCTAGTTTCGTTTCCTAGTGAACCTGTTGTATTTATGTGTGGTTATTGGTAACGTGGGTTTACTTACACACATAAGCACGCAGGTAGACCAACTCGCCCCTTACTATCACTCTAACACAATGGCAATTACTTACACACATACACGGATGTACTAAAGTAGATCGACTGGCCCAAAACTACCCCTATTACACATTTGGATTTATTTACAGGGAAGCACTTACACATAAACACGTTTGTACCTAGGTAGACCAACTCGCCCCAAGCTACTATTTTAACAAATTTTGTACACGTTCTTACTGTATATTTTTATGTGTCTTACTTATGTGGTTTGTATTTCTTTGGAACTATGGTTACGAGTGTTTTTAAGTATGTTCTTCTGTCTCTCTTAGCAATATGAAAAGCTTCAGGAAGAAGTCGGGTTGTTAAAGTCGCTGAAACATGAAAATATTGTAAGGTTGGTAGAGACACCTTTAACTACGATCGTCTTCGGATAAGTTGACTCTAACATAATGTAATCAACAAAGTCTTCATTTTTAGCGTCCGGCACTCTTGTTTAACTACTTCACCTTGTATTTTCTTGTTCACGGTATATTATGGTGTACAATACAAAAGAATTTGGCTAATAAAACTTATACCTCAGCAAGCATGTGATAACCGAGTTATTATAATGGTTCTGGTCTTATAATCTCATAATCCGAAAATGGATCAAGCAATAACTGCGGCAGTGTCTGTGTCAATCCTGGCATGTTCAAGAACTTTTCTCCTGGAACTTAGATCCCAGGCTCCTTTTTTCTAGCCCTTATTTTACTTTCATAAATGTTGATTGCAGATACATTGGGACGTGTCTCGATGGCGGGGTAGTAAATATATTTATGGAGTACGTGCCTGGTGGCTCGATAGCTAACCTGTTAGCAAGGTAAGTGGACATCTTAAGGTTTTTTCTTTAACAGTCAGTTAATTTTGTCACTGCTCTTAATAATTTTACTTTCACTGTTATGGGTCAGACACAGAGTTTAACAGGTATTAAATCATAACCCCTTGATTGGGTCCGAGGGCCTTTGGCCGGATTGACGTCATACTCCAGAGGCTGTGTTAACCAGATTGTTGTTTCTCTTTAAAAACCCGAGCTCTTCGCATCTGTTTCTTTCTCTGATCTTGAAAATCAGAGCCTTGTTTCTTGCAATTCTTTCTGTACTTACCATATTATAGAAAATTGTTTGGAAGAAAAACTATTCAGTTTTGTCAACAATCGTTTAGAAGAGAATAGTTTCAAACTGGTTTGTGTTAAATGGAACGAAACCATTTTTGATTTCTGCTATATTTTTTTCAGGTTTGGCTCTCTGGACGAGTCGGTTTTTAAACGGTATACAAAGCAGATACTGTTTGGTGTGGAATATCTACATCAGAACAATGTTATACACAGGTAATTATCGGTCTCGTGACTAGGCAACAAAACCTTCCCCTTTAACGCGAGCCAGCGATTATTGGTCATCAGATTGCGATTGTTCTGTTGTATGTTTCAAACAATTAGAGAAAGGTTCTCTCATTATCTGGCTCTAGTGGTTCAGAGGCCGATTAGCATTAACGCAGGACTAAAGTATGTTTATTCCTCTATGTGCAGGGATATCAAAGGGGGAAACATCATGCTGATGCCCTCAGGTGTAATCAAGTTGATTGACTTTGGCTGTGCAAAGCGGCTCTGTATTGTAAGTATACAGTCAAACCCCGTTAATTTGAACCTTGATAATCCGAACCCCGATAACTCGAACCCCGATAGTTCGAACCCTGATCATTCGAACGCCGATAACTCGAACCTCGATAATTCGAACCACGATAAGTCAAACCTCTGAACTCGAACATTCAAGGAAAATTGAAAAATACGAGTCTAGGCAACAAGAACTCTATTTTGATTAAATATGTTTTGATGGTTATATCGAATTATCGAGTTCCAATTACCGACAGTAAATTTACTGTAAATGTTCTTCATTAGTTCTCAATTTGTCTGAGTTATTAGAACACAATGTCAGCTGCCCAGTTGCTGAGCGGTTAGCGTGTTCGACTCGTAATCTTAGGGTCGCGAGTTCGAGCCCCGGCCAGACCACTGTGATGTGTCCTTGAACAAGACATTTTCCCAGCTTCTTCCAGTCAACTCAGCTGTATAAATGAGTACCGGTTCTGCTGGGAGCTAACCTGCGATGGAATAGCTTCCTGTCCAGGGGGAGTCAAAGACTCTCATCTGCTCAACACCTTGGAAACCAGAGATAAGCGTCGGCCAGATTAACAACACAGGCTCCTGAAGAAGGGATTAAGCTTAGTTACTTTCAAGTTTGGTTGTGTACGACGTCCGCTTAACGGCCATTCATTATTTGTTTTCTTCCAGCATTTGAGCCTTAGCAAGAGCAATATTCTGCGCTCAATGAAGGGAACGCCTTACTGGATGGCACCGGAAGTGATTAAGGAAACAGGCCATGGACGGAAGTCAGATATCTGGTTAGTTTTTTATGCTCAGTCCTCTTTGTGTTTTTCTACAATGTTTGAATTCGATTATGAAGTGCTTGATAGCTCTTTTATGTATTATATATAGGATCTCTTAAATTTAGACTGATCGTGTATCGTTTTCTTGATCTCACTAAAGAATAGTTTACCATCCTTACGGTTTGCGAGGCCGACCTTAAATCCAAAAATGAACAGTGTTTAACAAATTTGTTATCCTTTTACGAACAATAACGTGAATCTTGTTATAACCTTGAAACCACTTTCTAACAATATATATACAAAACAACAATGAACAATTAAAGCGATCACGCTTAACACTTTGAATGAAATTTAAATTAGTTTTACTGATCTTTTGCTTTGTTATTTGAACAGGAGTATTGGTTGCACTGTATTCGAAATGGCTACTAGGAAACCACCATGGTATGTTTTTAACATTTTGTTATAACAGGCAGCGCCCTAGCCAGCGCAACAGACGCAACGGGGTGGGGATCGTCAAATTCTCTTCACTCGCCCCAGTCCCTTTGGCGTCTACTGCGCAGGCAAGCAGCGCTCCTGCAATCTTTGTTTTGTTTTCTGGTTTTATGTTTGTTGAATACTTGCAAGGGAAGGCAGCGTGACCCAGTGATGGGGTGCTGGATTTGAACGCGGTTACCCCGTGCTCGTACCCCACTTCTACCCTTTCAACCCCAGTCAGTTATCAACTTCCAACTTCTCCTTACATAAAACATACAAAATACGTTATTTAGTAATGAGAAAATAAGAATTGGTCATACACAGCGATTTACTGATGATGAAAAGTAAGACTCTCCCAACTTTGTTCAATAAAAAATATTGCTCTAGTTGGGAGAATTTACTAATACCACTGGGATTGAAAGGGTATACCAGTATGACTGTTGTTGGTGTTAAACTAAACTTTGAAAGCCCTCTTTCCCATGCGCAAAACGTTGTTACTATCAAGCTCGCTGTTACAAAAAAAAACCTTATCTAATTGGTAAATCTAACTGGCTACTGGATCCGACTAAGATAAACTTCTTCCGTAGTTTCCACAAATCGCAACAGCAATTGGTTTTAGGTATTTTCCTTTAACTTCTTTCCCATAATTTTAGTGTATATGCCTCTTAGTTGAATGCTGCAACACGTTCATAACGTGTAACGTCTTTTGTGCTATTCGTAGGTCTGATATGCCGCCAATGGCAGCCATATTTGCCATCGGGAGCGGATCCCAAGTCCCAAAACTTGGGGAGCATTTTTCCGACGAAGCGCGGGACTTTGTTCAAGCTTGCCTCACAAGGTATGAAACTTTACATTTGATTAAGCCTGCCAACCAGGCTCGTATGTTCGATGGCATGAAAAAGTAAGAAAAATGACATCTGGTTTGAGGTGTTGGGGAAAGGAAAAGAGACATATTTTCCGTCTCGAGTCTTCTTTTTGTTTCCTTTTCCAAATCTTTCACAGTTCGGGCAAGAGTTGTCCTTAAGATTGTTACCAATGACAATAACTTACATATGGACTACCTGTGAAGAGGTTATCATCGTAATGATATTATCATTGCAAAAAAAGTTAGAAGTCATTCACGTTTGTGAAGTAATCATTGTAAAGAAATCAGAAGTCATCATCGTAGTAAAATTATGTTTTTGTTTTCTGATTAATTACGACTTCAAAACAATCTCTTCAACAAACAAGTCCCTCTAAAGACTACACTTACCGAAGCGATCATACATTTACTTTTAGTTATGTAATCAATTTTTTGATCTTGGTAACAGCTAGTCTAATTTTTTTGAAAATATCGAGATATTTGAAGAAATCCGCTAGCAAGAATGAATGTCAGTTTATATACGTTCAAAACCACTGATAAAGCTTAATTGTTTTTTTTCAGGGATCCCAATTTCCGCCCCTCAGCAGAAGAACTGCTGCAACACGAGTTCATTAAGGACTGCTGTTGAACTTACAAGTAGGAGATACGCGGAGGCCAAGACACCAATACAATTGTGATCTACTAAACCAATACAAAGAGACGAATCAAGAATGGACCACCTCTATTACTTTTGCTTGAAAAGTATTTTCCTGTTTTAATCGTAGGCCCGCATTTCTTTTATCAAACTGTGCATAGTCAAATGAATTAAAAAACGAATTCAAACAATCTTAAACAGGGGTTTTTTGCAATAGGATTAGATTTGGCACGTGACAAATTCTACGCTTGAAACAGGGGTACTTGTCCTTTTCAATTTGGAGTCGAAAGTTACAAGTAACACTAATATTAATTGAGCCTTCCAGGATAATTACCAATAGAACGTGTTAACTAGCAATGCGACATCTCAAATTCTTGTTGCATACTTTTTTATTGTAATTTACAAAGCAAAGCTTTGAATCTTGCACAAAACTTGCAAACCCGTTACATGTCGTGCGTGCCTGCACGTTTGGCCATCCTGCCCACTTTTCAAAATAATTCATTGCAATTCTATGTCTTCCCTTTTTCATAATGTGTTTTAAATAAATTAAACTGCCTTATCGGCAAATCCAATTATAGACTGATTTTTTTTTTCAAAATAAAGATGAAAGAAGATCTATAAACAAATCTTAGGTACCAAAAAGTACTATATATTGTCTTCATTAAACACGCCGTGTTATTTAAACAAAGCCACAAAGTAAATTATTTTGTACAATAAATTAAGTTATTTTTGTAAATAGCGTGGCAGGAGAAGATAGAAATAAACAACAAATTGAAGCACTTGATCTGCCTGATTTTGCTGTGTGTCGTAGTAATCAAGGAATCAGCCAATACGTTATTTGCCAGCTTGGAGGTCTGTAAAGTGAAAACTTTATGACCGAGTTCCCGCAAAGCATACGCTGCTATTTCTCTTTTCCAAACTTTTTTACATTGCGGAAGTTTTTCATACACAACTTACGAAAAGCGATGTTCTACCAATTACCAGGGACTAGAAACTCTCGGCTGCATTGAAATCAATCGAGGAAATGAGAGGAATGGAAACAAGAAATGCATTAAATAAGCCATTATCTAACTTCTTCGGTTCGTTACGCTCGCAGCAAAGTCGAAGTTGTAGTGGGCATTTTCTTTGCGACACTTAGGTAACGGCTGCGATTTACTCTCAAGTGCCAATTAAACGTCCCGGGATGCTTATTAATTTCGATTGTTTTCTCCAGTCCTCTCTGGGCTTGTTAGGACTCCTTGTTTATTAATTTTTCTAATTCTGGTACGATCATCAAATGGTCAAAATTTCAAGATACGAGTTTCACTTGTCAGTGTCATGCTTTCCCCGTTTTTGTTTGGATTATGTCACGGGCAGCAAGAATCAATCGACTTAACCATATATTTGCTGGTTTCTATTGTAATCTCCGCAACTGCCAATCTGCTCTCAGAAATTTCACTTCCCCCGTTAATTTGGACCCCCCTGTTATCAATTTATCACCCCTTTTTTTATCGCCCGTTTATTTGGAGAGAATACACGAATTATGTCTCGGACGGCGCGGGTAACCTCCGCTGCAGACATCTTTTTTGGTTGCAGTCCCCTTCCCATTCTTGGGAGGGGGGCTGAAACCACAAAAAAACCCCAAAAAAACCCGGAGGCTACGGCGCGGGAAGGTTAAAGGAATCCACTGTTATGAATGGAATCGACTGTTCGGGTAAAAGCACCGACCGTTTACGAAAAGGAAATTTGCGCAGGCGAACTCGAAGCAACCACTTCTGCTAAAAAAAAGCAATAATTGTACAAAAGAATCCACGTTATGATATAACAATTTTTTATTATATAATATAGAAAACGTTTTATACTTGTTAAAGAATCGACACACTTTCTCTGGAGTTCTTTTCCCATATCACCCAAAAGAAAAATCCAGCAAAATATGTTCGACTTTTGCAGCAAAAACAAGCTTGAATAAAAAAAAGTGCGCAATTGAACGTTCGTAGTACTTGTAGTTCATTCACAGACTCAAAAAGCTGTTTTATGACTGGTCCGTCGTTTTAATATCAAGAGTTGTTGCAACTATATGTTCACTGCGGCCGCATTGGGGCAGGCTTGTCAGTTTTTGAAATAATTTACATCATATAAATAGTCGACTCCAAATATTACGTAAATGTAAAGCCCTAATAGTACCGTAGATCAAGTTCATGGTTCATTATTTTATAACCAAACCGTTGTTTTCTCTGTATAAAAAATATTTGAAACGGCCTTTCTACCAACTCAGTCGAGTCTAACGCATGCGCAAGAAAATGCCTTTCTATTTCCTGAGAAAAGAACAGCTACCCCATACCACTCGCTACTAGTAAAATTTATTCCTTGATATTTTGTTAAAGAAGGACACAGCACAGTTTTAGAACTTTTTGGCATTTGCACGAACAATTCAATCAACGCATGATCATCCAATCGACGTGTATAGTAGACAAATTAGCGCAATACAAAAACTAAAATATTGAATAAACCAAATTCTGGGCGCGTAACGTACTAAGGGCTGCCAGACTCTTTCGATGGATGATTTCCTAAAACTCCATTGTACACTGCTTTCAAGTAAGAGTTTCCAGTTGGTTTAAACTGATCCATCTCTACACTATGAAGCTTTTCTCGTTGTTTAGCCACTTCACCATTGCATAAATCGGAAGTATTCCGAAGATTTTCTACAGCTCCAGATTTTGCAGTCTCAGTTACAATGTCCAAAACTTGTTTCTTACCACTTGCATGTTCTGAGGTTACCGGAAAGGTTCCATTTGCATTATCATTATCGATCTTGCACTGTTTTTTCTGTATATGATTTAAATCGCCATTGATGCAGTTTAACGAGCGTTTCAAATTGGGAGGTGCATCCAAATTAACACTATCATTCAGTACTTTTGTTAATGGGGCAGTGTTGCTTCGATCACCCTGACTGGTGCACGGTTTAACACCTTGAAAACTTACCAATAAAGGTGAAGATGGCGCAGAAACTGAACTTACAATTGCAGCTGAATGGGTATGTTGATCTACTGTAACCCTGGCATTTGAAGATAGTTTATGAGTAGTGGCTGATGCTGCATTCGAAATCTGTGTTCCAGTTGGTGGAACCACTGCTCCACTTATTGCAGAAAACAACATCTTGGGATTTGGAATTCCTACCTGTGAGGTGTGCTGCATAACAAATGTTCCAGGTATTGGAACGGACGTTACACTTTTTGTAGATCCTGGATGTTTGACGAATTGGGGTACTGATGGTGATGTCGTTTTCTGTAACGTAACTGGCCTAGAATGTTTGTTGGTAATCGACGATGTCGCCATTTTAGTTAATGCGTACTGCTTAGGTTTGGCTAACTGTGATGCTGTTGCAGGAGAATTCATTAATACAGTTGAGCCATCTGATAGTTTTTGGACTACAGGTTGTTGATGAAGATTTGCCAGGAATGATGCTGGGAGAGAAATTGATGCTAAAGGTGCCGATATTGCAGTAGGTTGTTGAATTTGTGCCATTGTTGTCGGAGCAACACTACCAACTGGTACAGTTGTTGATTTACTGGGTGCAGACGCTATACAACCTTTGCTAGATGGGATGGCTGCTGTAGCAATTTTTGGAACCTGGCCAGTAGGTAGAGATCCTTTAACTTTAGGTACGAGACAAATGGTTGATGTTGCTGAGCATGCTTGTGGGATGGTAGCTGATGTGCGAGAAATATTCGGAGGAATGACGTTTGAAACATTAAGGTGTTGGAAAGTCTTTGATGAGGTGGGTAGGGTTTTAGCAGCTTCTGTCTGGGATTTTGCCGAGGATGGTAGGGAGTACAAAACTTTAACAGCAGTCACTGGTGTTTGGTTGACAGCTTTACTCACACCTTCTGGACTAGCACTTGTAGTTGCAACAGAAACACCAACTACTTGAGGCCTACCTGCTGCAATCACAGGTTGCTGTTTTAGTGCTGCTGGTAAAAACGCAGGTGATAAAACAGTCCCAGATGGCACGACTCCAACGGCTGTTGAAGAAAGGGTTGAGGTGCACATGCTACTTGGTGCTACTACTACCATAGAAGCCATCGATGTTGAATTCAAAGCAGAGGGTGCTAAAACAGCTTTCATTCCGGTATTCACCAGCGAAGGTGGTGCGCCAAGTGACTGTGCATGTGGGCCTTTAACGGTTTGTGTGACGATCTGTCCTGTTGTAGACGTTTTCTTTAGTATTGTAGGTTTCCGAGGTTTTTCATGTACGATTGTTTTCGGCATTACCTTTGGAGTAGTCGTTGGCTTTGAAGGAAATGGTGAATTCTTTTGATCTGTTGCTGGGACAAGTGATGGTGGTGCAACCACGGAACTTTTTATTGTTGGTGTTAAAATCTGTTTTAATGCCGCTGAGTCTCCAACAACAAACATGGAAGGATTGAGTGTTGTACTTTGGGATTTAGGTAATCTTGACGAGGTAGCCCTAATTACAGTGCTTGCCTTGGATGGTAGTTGTCGATGTTCTCCCAAATCCAAAGGCTGTGAATACACTTCAACGGTCTTCTTTACAACTGGTGATGGTCTTGTAGCACTACTAATAACTGTTGGCACTGGTGGTGCAACAGAATCCACACTGGCAAAAGGCGTTGCCGTTTGGAGTTCTTTAGCATGTCCAACTTTTGAGACTGGTATAGTTACTTTTTGTGCAGTACTGTTCATACTTGGAAATGCCTGTAATGGATCTATTGACGTTTGATCCACTCGTACAGGCTGAATTTTTGGTTTTGTCTGTTTGATTTTCACTATACCATGTTGAATTAGCACAGCAGGAATCCTGGATGTGAAGGAAGTAGGTTCTGCCGGAATACCATCACAACTTGAGCGTTTTGTAGTAGCACCAAATGAGGGCTGTGTTGGTGGCGTACCTGCGTTATTCCTACAAGAAGACTTTGAGGATGAAGTTGTCGGAACAACAAGAGTTCTTTGTGCAGTGATCCTTGCTTTTGGTCGAAGAGACATACCTTCAGGCTTTATATTTTCAGGTTTTCCTTCTACATCACTGTTAGTCTTGTTAGCTGTGGGAAAAACATCTGATTGAGAGCTGGAAAAGTTCCCTAGTGCTAGCACAGCCTCAGCAGCACTGACCGATACAGTAATATCTGTTGCACTCTCTGCAATCTGGGATATATCGTCTCTCTGTTTCTTTGCCAAACACTCCACTCCTTCTTCGCTCAAAGCGGGACTTCCAGGTGAGTCAGCAGCTTCGGCAAGAGCTAATCCCAGCTTGCGTTTCCATACAGGCCGTTTTGCAGCATCTTCGGCAGCATTTTCATCCATAGGTTCTGATTCCTCATCGCTTGACACTTCCTCTTCTGAATCACTTTTTTCTCCTGCACTTTCTTCACTTCCATAATCATCTTCCCCTTCCTGCTTTTCCCTTTCTTCACTCACAGTTTTGGCTGTCGAAATAACACAAAACACAACTGTTTCAGTAAATCTGTAACTTTAGTACAAACTTGTATTAACCTAAAACAGTTCCTATCAAATGAAAATTGAAACGAAAAGCTATGTCTGAAATGAAATGACTAGGAACTTTGTTGTCTAGCCAGGTTCTTAATCTTAGCAGCTTAATCTTAAATTTTAAATTTTAGGTCTTTTACGAAGGTAATTAAATAATAATAATAATAATAATAATAATAATAACAATAATAATAATAATAACAATAATAATAACAGTATAATAATAGTAGTTATAGTTGTTCTTCTGTGACTTAATATTCAATTTCAATTATGCAACTTCTTTCGTCTTCAATTCTGAAACTACATATTGTATCACTTTACAATACTGATTGCTTTACAATACTGATTGCTTTACCAAGTAAGCTGTGAACTTGTGACTGATCATTGCGCCCATCAGCTTTATTGAAGGAGTAACAGATAGTTTTACAGTGATACGATTGTACTGAAAAAATGAGATGATGAGATAATCAATTAAGTTGAATTGCCCTGCCCAGGCTTGTCAGCACCAAAGAATCTCCTTCCAAGCAATTCTTATTCCTGATAAGATATCATTTTACCAGTGAACACAATTAAACAAACTTTCAAACCTGCTTCTTCTTGCATATCGGGTTCCTGACACTCCTTCATCAACTTAATTTTAGCTTTGGTTCGGAACTTTGTAAATTTGCTTTCATATTTCTCCAACTCTTCCCACATTGCGTGGAATGTATCATAAAGGTCCACCTCACATCGCTTGCGAGGTGGAGGGGATTTTGGCTTCCTGCCTCGCTTTTTTGGTAGGGGAGGAGGTTCGGCAAATCTGTCACACAGCTGTTTTAACGTCTCCACATCATAGCAAGCAGTCTGGAAGCCTTCCTCTACTGAATTTTTATCAATGTGTTTGATGTTGTCTTCAGTGGAGTTTCTGGATAATGATGGGTCACTTTTGGATGGACTTGACTCATTCTTTAACTGTCAAGAAACAGAAACCACGGAAAAGAGATAAGTAATGATTGCCTTACCAACATAATTGCATCAAAGGCAAAGTAAGTACATTTTTTAAAAGTAGTGCAACAAAAATATAGATATATTGTTGTCCTTCTTTTGCGCTTTTTAAGGAACACTGGCAGATATTGGAAAAGCAAGATTTTGCTAACAGTGTCTAAAAGATGCATCACTGGGTCAAGAAAAGAGGAATATATTTTGCTGTGATGACAGTTTGATATATGTGATACATGGCTTAAAAATAACTCAAAACTCTTATTTAAACTCATGCCCAGCAATTTTCATAAAGTATACTTAAAGTTCACATCAAAAAGAAGTATTGATTCTAAAATTGCCAATCATTTTCAATTTATCTGTTCAAATGTTGTAACACTTAGATCAAACGTTCATTAATTGCAAAAACTAATTAAGTGTAGCCCACCTTCCTTAGTCTTGGGTGTCTTGGAGCTTGTGGAACAGCTGCAGCAAGTTTGGCAGGACTTTCTGTTTTAATACTGGAAGTGGCCACCTGAGGTAAACAACAACAGCCGGTATGTTAAAATAAATAAAACACTTAGTCTTAAAGACAAGAAGAGTCACTCTTATTTCTGTTTAACATTTTCCAAATAACAATAAGCATAGTTGTGATGAAATGGAGACGCTGCATTGGTGTTTCCACAGTTCTAAACAATTTGGTAAATATGATAAGCTTTACTATCTGGTAACTTTATTCCTCTTCGGATATCTCGTTACCACGTCTTTTCAATCTTCATAAAAAAGACATGGAAACAAGATATCTTAATAGGAATAAAGTTACCAGATGTGATGAAGAAATCTATGTCAACTAGATTGTTGAAACTTTACACCGTGAAAGGTTTCAATGGAGCTGACATTTCGAACTATAGTCATTCCTCTGAGTACTCTGAAGTCCCTAATAATAGTATAAATTATGTACTTTTATTTATTTTGGCCTTAACTTCCACTCTATATGGGCCTCCTTTTGGACTATACTATTGTTAATTTCTGGGTTTTGGAAGCCAAGCATTACCACTGCAGGTTTTACCACTGCAGGTTTTCAGACTGTCAACTTTTTTCTTCCGGGGTGCAATGTTCAGTTTTTATATTTGTCAATCCTCATTTCTGACAAGAACCAGCACCGATCTTCGAAAAAAGGTTATTTGATCATACATAATTTTTAAAAATTAATATTACTGTTTATTTTACAAACTTGTATTTGAAATCTTTCCAACCTATACTTTGATTCCGTTTTATATTATTAATTTTGAAAGATTTTTCCACCCTGTACCACTATTCTGCTCTATACTATTACTAGGGACTTCGGAGTAGAAAATTATAAGTATAGGGTCACCTTCACATAAAATTACCTTTCTTGTCTTACGCAATGAAGGAGTAGGAAGAGGGGCCTGTCGATAGATTCTAATGTCGGTAGAACACAGTGTTGGAAAGTAAAGATAAGACCAGTTCTCAGCATCAAAGCCCAAGAGGAGCTCCCTCTGGTCTGCAGCTGATATTGTGTTCAGCTGTCCTCGGAAATCTGCATCCAGATACTGAAGACGAAAAAATAAAGAACATAATTTGTCAAGTTAGATAATATTATGAAAGTTTGATTAAAAAGGATTACAATGTCAAAAACTATTATTTTCCTTTTTTCATCTTTCAGATGATGACAATAGTACAAAATGTTGGATTTTTAAACTCTTAAGTCTCTAAAGTTTTTAATCACTTTTGGCCCTATACTTTTATACAGATTATTATGAAAACTTTAGCAGTAAAGAATTCTGTTTGAAATGGTTATCATAATAAGTCACTTTTCTAGTTCTCTCATTGTAGCAAACCGAAAAAAACTTTGATTTTATCAGACTTTTTTTTTTTTATGGCTGGACTCTCAAGCTGATGTCCACTAAAATATTGACTGATGTCCCTATCTCATTACTTACCAATATTTAGCTCATCAACATATTTTCTAGTCTTGGTTAGCATCACTAAAATGAAACAATTCAGTTGACCAGAGTAACAAAATAAATAACTTACCAAACAGCTGTCAACCAAAGACTTCAAAATCCACACACGTTTGTGATAAGTCAGGCTGTCATAGCTATTTTCTTCTAATGGATTTTTTTCTCCTATTATCTCAAAGTACCTGCTGTCAAGACCAAACTGATGTGCAGCCTACAGCAAACAAGTGAATAAAACCCTTAATTGTTAAATGCTCATTGAAAATGTAAAGAAATATTCTGTTCAGGGTGACTTTATACACTTCAGAATTTCAAAAACCAGGGTTTTTCAGGGCTGTTTTTTTTTGGTTTTTTGGTTGACTAGTGTGAGCTATATGATATGGAAGCCACCAAGTTTTTTTTTGCGGCTCCCTCAAAATTGTT
>JAOBRD020510407.1:0-17114 GCA_027575215.2 Hydrozoanthus sils | reverse complement strand
ATTATTAAATATTCATTTTCACTACTGAAATTACGTTTCTTTTGGGCGGCGGAAACGAGAAAGAAAAGAGAAATGCAAGTAAAGTGAAATACGTGGGAAGATGTGAATGCACGAGAATATGTTTATAGAAAAGAGGTAAATTGGAATACGTGGGAAGACGAGAATCCACGAAAATAGATTTGTTAGAATATATGGGAATACATGACAATATATTTATAGAAATACAGGTAGATTGGAAAACGCAGGTAAATGTGAATACATGAAGATCTGTTTATAGAAATACAGGTAAATTGGAAGATTGAATACATGAGATTATATTTATAGAAGTACAGGTCAATTGGAATACGTGGGAAAACGTGAATACACAAGAGTATATATTGATAGAAGAGGTAAATTGAAATACACGTGAATACAATAAATAGATCTTTATAAATACAAGTTAATTGGAAGACGCGAATACGGGCAATATATATAAAGAAAAACAGGTAAATTTGAACATGGAAATACACGAGAGTAATCTATAGAAATACAAGTAAATTGGAATACATGTGAAAACATGAAAAGATATTTATAGAACAACAGGTAAATTGGAAGATTGAATACATGAGATTATATTTATAGAAGTACAGGTAAATTGGAATACGTGGAAAACGTGAAAACACAAAAATATATATTGATAGTAGAGGTAAATTGAAATACACGTGAATACACTAAATAGATCTTTATAAATACAAGTTGATTGGAAGACGCGAATACGGGCAATATATATTTAAAGAAAACAGGTAAATTTGAATATGGGAAAACACGAGAGTATATTTCTAAAAATGCAAGTAAATTTGAATACATGGAAAATGCGAATACATGAGAATACGTTAATAGAAACAAGGGCAAATTGAAATATGTGGCCGGGTATACGTGAAATATTTATAGAAATACAGGTAAATTGGAATACGTGGGAAAACGTGAAACACGAAAACATATTTATAGAAAGTACAGACAACTTGAAAGACGCAAATACGGACAATATATTTATAGAAACACTGGTAAATTGGAATGGGAATACGCAAAACACGAGAATCCTTTTATAAAAAAGCAAGTATATTGTCACGGGAACCCATGGGAAAATATTTAAAGAAGTACAGACCTGTGAAGTGGTAAAATTGAATAGATGAGAGTTCATTTACAGAAATACAGGTAAATTGAAAGACCGAATACATAAGATTATGTTTATAGGAAAACAGGTAAATTGGAATACATGTGAAAACATGAATATACGAGAATATATTCAGAGAAATACAGGTAAATTGGAATACGTAGGGAAACTTGAAACATGAAAATATACTTCTAAAAAAACAGGTAAATTGGAATACATGCATGTTTACATGAGAATATATTTACAGAAATACAGGTAAATTGTAATACGAGGAAAAACGTGAATGCATGCGAATATATATTCATATAAAAAAAGAGGTAAATTGAAAGACGTGGGAAAACGTGAACACACGAGAATTTAATTATAGAATCACAGGAAAATTGGAATACATGGAAAAGAGTGTATACATGAGAATATATTTATAGAAATACAGGGAAATTGGTATACGTGGGAGAACGTGTTATACACGAGAATATATTGATAGAAATACAGGAAAATCGGCATACGTGGGAGAACGTGTATACACGAGAATATATTTATAGAAATACAGGGAAATCGGCATACACGAGAATATATTTATAGAAATACAGAGAAATTGGCTAACGTGGAAAAACGTGAATGCATGTGAATATATATTTATACCAGAGAAACGGGTAAATTGAAACATATGGGAAGGCGTGAATACACAAAAAGATGATTAACAATTATTCCACAAACGCGCGTTGGATATGAGGTGATAAATAGCCGACGAGGCGCGAAGGGCCGAGCCGAGTTGGCTATTTCACCTCATATCCAACAAGCGTGAGTGGAACAATTGTTTTTTTAAAAACAAACAACTGGATATATGAATCAAACATTCTGCTGAAACTTTTATTTTCCAAAATTGTGAACAAATTAATTTCAAAATGTGTTGAGAAAACGCTTTAAAAATTCAGCTTACACCAGTACTCACCGTAAAACAGTTTCATGCCATATTTTGTGGCACGTTTAGTATTGCCGAGAATGGAGTTGCTCTATTTCACCGCTCGAAACCTCGACAAATCTCGAGTTTTCAGGCATTATTTTCATTTTTTTCGAGCGAGAAAAATTGTAAACACGGCTGTGGTTTTGATTTTCGCGGATGTTTTCCATATATGGTCAAATGCATGTCTATGAGATAATATACAGTGAGTAGGGAACCAATCAAATCGCTTAAAATTATATCCAGTTGTTTATAATAATTATAGTTATACAAGTAAATTGGAATACGCGGAAAGACGTTAAAACTGGAGAGAACATTGTAATACATCGAAACACACAGGAAATACCGAGAACACATAGCAAGACCTAAATGCACATAGTTCCAATGCACGAGAACACGAAATAATACAAATGAGCACATTCACATCTAGGTAAAGCTAGTTTCCAATTACCTTTCTCCGATTTCATGGAACCGTTTCGTCACGCAAACAAGATACAACGCACAACGGGTTTATTTTTCGGTATCAAGATTTATTACGTTTCACATCTTTAATTACCATGTACAATAAAACATATTTCTTTAATTAACATTACAAGCAACTCCAGGTCAATTAAAATCGACGAAAACAGAGACAACTAATTTTTTCACGACACTCAAAGCAAATTTCAAGATCCTTACTCGACGCATACACAAGCCGTAATCACAAGAAACAAGATAATTCCGTTTTATTTAGTTTGAGAAAATAAAATTTAATGCTCGTATTTCTCTTCCACAGCCCCATGCCCTACTGGGGGCCAAAGTGAATATGAGATATGATAAGGCTGCATAAAACGGTAAACATGGATGAACTGCATCAAGTTTGAAAAGTTCTTGGTATTATCCTTTAATCGAAAAAGAGGATAATCTGAATTAAGCAAATTTAAAAGTGTATTGGACTATAATGCACATATCACTGTCAACCCCACAGGGAGAGGGGAAGAAATACTTGAACAAGAATCTTCTCAGTGTGCCTAGATTGGATTTCAATTATGCGACCAAGGGTGCATTCGTTTGGGCTTCTTCCGGAATAAAAATACATGGATTACAAGCTTTGTCCGATTCGTGTGGCTGTTTCTCCTGCGAAGTTACGAATATAACTTTATCAGAGATAAAACACTACTGAATTTTAAATTTGAAAATTTAGATATTTCATCGCCATGACAATCTGGAAGAAATTTCAAAGTTTTGTTCTTAATCCGGAATAGCTGGAATAGGCCCAAACGAACGGGCCCTTGACTAAACATAAACAAGGTGTTTGGATGTTGTCTGGAGTTCGTGCCTAGAATATCTTGCCTCTGACTTACAGTGCCATAGCTAGGGGAGGTACCGAAAGATTCTTTTTATAAGTATTTACCGGTATGAAATTTTACCCAAATCGAAAAATAAATAAATTCTACATATCACTAACTATCAAGATAAATCATATGACATTAAAATAGTCGATTAATAATTATTTTGCTATTTTTTGGTCATCTGCTTACCTCGAGGCTACTGTTTTAAGAGCTACGGGTACTTGCAATTTTAGTGTTTGTAGTACATGCTAAAATGTTTTGTTCAAGTTTAATATGCATTCCAAATAAGTATTCTAAATTATGTCAGTTACGATAGACTGTATGTTTTAAACGGCTTACCGAGAATGCTACTAATTTTTTTAAATTTGTTTCAATAAAATGCTAGATTGACAGCTGCAAACTCTGGCTCGAGCAAAACCACTACATCTGGCAATTTCTAAAAAGAGTAACTCTAAAAACTTTTTTCTTCAAAAAAAGGTTAAAGATTATCAAGGATATATATCGACACCTTCACAACCCTTAGAAGTACCAAAGAATAAGCAGCATGTAGAAAGTTAGCAACACAAGTCCATGGCTATTCTATGAGAACTGGTCATTACGATTGTCTTGAAGTATGTAGTAACTTCTGTCGTTAGAAAAGAGCTTTAAATGAATACTAACATTTGCAGACTAAACTACATAACAGTAATGGATATACTACTCTTAACTCCTGAATAAGCGTACAGGACAAAATAGTAGTATAGGGCGTCAATTTACGAAAACCTAATAGTAGTATAGGACAGAATGATAGTATAGGGTGGAAATATCTTGAATAGTCGATGGTAGTATAGGGTGGAATAATAATATAGGGTGAAAATTTCTCAAAATGTCAATAATTTAGTACAGCTGGGTGGTATATAGTAGTATAAAATGGAATACTCCAAACACAAATTTCATATTTGTTCAGAAAAAAATACATACTTACAAATCAGTATCTTTAGAGAGTAACTTGCCCAGACTATTGAAAGTGACAAAATCGTAGGATTTTAATAGTCAGACGGACCCAAATAAGGTTCAAATAGGATGGAAACAGCCAAAAACTAATAATTATACAGACCCAATTAAGGCCAGTATAGGATGGAAAATTTGCTCAGAAAAAATAAACGTACATGTATGTTTATTCGGGAGTTAACAGTAAGACTGTATGTGTATATCATGTTTCACAGAAATTGTAAGACATGGTATCTATCAAATAGACTAAAAATATCCACATATTCCGAAGTCTGACAATAAGAAAATTAAACAGATATTGTCTGCATCATTTTTCATGCTGGTCTAAAGTAGAGTCTAACAAAATTTCCAACTTCATCAGGAAAATGAACACAATTTTTACAGAATTTAATTGAACACAGTTCTTAAATTTTTAGCCATCAACATTTTAATTCTCCTTAAATAATGCACATAAAATTAGTCATTTTGTAATGAGAAATTAGGAAATGGATCAAACACAGGGTTCCTGCACGTTCCAACTCGGGAAGTTTAAGACCTTTTTAAGACTTTTTAAGGCCCAAACTTTCCAGATTTAAGACCTATGCTCCTCCAAATTTGTTCATGTAAAATTTACAAAAACTCAGTCTGATCAATATATGACAGGTACTGTTTTGGGATAGAATGCTTCTTTGAGTCATTCAGAGTGTGTGATAAGCAAAATAGCCAGAAAAAGCTTCCAATCATAACCAGTGAAAGAAACACTTTTGACTTAAAATCAAATTTAAGACATTTTAAGACCTAAAGAAAGAACTTTCAAATTTTTAAGACCTTTTCAAGGCCTTAAAAGCTCAAACTCAAAATAAGACTTTTTAAGGACTTGCAGGCACCATGCAAACAAGGCAAACTGAAGAGCCTAGTGCGAAAACAATGTAAGGGACTTTGTATGAAATGCAAAATTCTCCCAATGGTTCTGGAGAGATAAAAGGGAGAATGTAGGGAGAATTGAAAACTTCACCAAAAGCGACTTACATCGTACAAGAAAACTTCCCTTAAGCTTGCTACACGAAAAGTACTTTAAAGTGGAGAATTTACCAACAAAACATTTTCCATTTTTAGGGCCAAAAGGGTTACAAGCAACTACTAAAAAAATTAGCTAAAGTTTAATTCCTAACTTTTAAACCCCTCCCATCACATATTAATCCCTTGTAATTAGAAATTGATGTAATACAAGAACAGTGTTTTTCATATCTTCTAAGAACTACTTTGGAAATGTGTGTATTATTACTTCCTCGGTTCAGTTGGGAAAAATTTTTTCAAGAGACTGTAAACTAGGGTTGTCCAATGTGATAGACATGAGCATTTTCAAGTTTGAAGACATTACAAAGATGTCATTTGTAGCTTCTTGTATTTGAAATATACATACACTATATATAGCACTGGATAAAAAATTGATATGTATATAAAATAAACTTTAACATTAATATCGTTACTAAGATAAAGTTATTTTCTTATTTGAGCACTTATCCATTCCAGTCCTTGATACAATCTGAAAAAAAAAATATCAGTTAAAATATTTTACCATTGCACTATTTACTGTAGAAGAAAGGCATGACAATAGGAATTTGATGTCACTGGCTCATCAAGGCCCACTGGCCCAGAAAAACATTGCACTAGCCTAACATAAGAAACCTTGCATCATTAAAACTGGGATAAAGATAAGGGTTTTTGGAAAACAATTATTCTCTTCAGTTTCGGTGAATAGTGGCTTTTAGAATATTCACCTCAATGCTTTGCATCTCAGTGAATATTCTACCACTATTCACCTCGACTTCTGAGAATAATTGTTAAATACTATTATTATATTATATCATATTATATTACATTTATTTATATTATATTAGAATAGAAGATACCACTAAGCTCTCCAGTGATTTTGAGTCTGATTTGTCAAATAAAAATGCATGTTTAGTGCAGCTTTGAAAAGTCAAAATTTCAGTTTATATATTGAGCTCATTAGATGCTTTGCCACCCAGTCTTGCTGCAATTTTGAAAGTCTTTCTCAACATTCAAAATGTTATCATTTTTGCATTGGGAATGAAGGAATACTGTTTAATTGTTTACATAATGAAAACATGAATCCAACTTCCATAATCAAACAAAATAAGTTGAAAGTTCAATAGAGTGTAGCACAGTTTAGTAATTAGTTAAAGTTTTAGCATGATACAATTGATAATTTCAAAGTAATTTGAACTTTTTAAAACTCCAAAATTTATAGTTATTGTATGGAGTTGAGGCAACTCTTGCCACCCAGCCATACAATTCTTGTA
Source organism: Hydrozoanthus sils (assembly GCA_027575215.2). Taxonomy (NCBI): domain Eukaryota; kingdom Metazoa; phylum Cnidaria; class Anthozoa; order Zoantharia; family Hydrozoanthidae; genus Hydrozoanthus; species Hydrozoanthus sils. The sequence goes on along the minus strand of JAOBRD020510407.1, from coordinate 10,373 downwards.
ATTTAACAACTTTGAAAGCCTCGTTTCTCTCACAAAGTATTCTGTGTATCGAGCTAAAACTTTCAATGATTATTCATTGTGCAATACTCTATCAAATTTTGGGCTCATTTTGTCTCAATGTTAGAGTTTGATTTGTGTTAATGAGACAAATGTAAACTGTCAGTGATCTGCATTTTGCTAGTTCTGGTGTTTACTTTCTTTGTAAACTTTTGAGTTAAAAGGATTTTCAAAATTAAGCAGTGTGCAGTGGGGCAAAACAAACTGGCTCATGTAAACTCTTTAGTTTTCCAAGACAGTGATATCAACTTCAAATTTTGTCCACCGTTCTTAGTTGTTCTTTATCTCGAAATATTCAGAACATTTTGGCTTGCTGGGAAAGTGGAACACAGTTTGTTGTCAAATGCAAACAAAAAAGGCACAAAAGATTCTCCTAAATAATTATAATTAGACTTATCTACCCTTTTAGGCCAAAATATTGTATGTCAAACAAAATTGCTAAATTGCTAAATTCTCCAAACGAGAAGCCACACTCCTCAGGCTGCTAACTTGGGATGCTAATTTTGCTCTGCACCTCTGCAGTCTCTCACGAGGTTTGGTCAACTCCAATTTTATTATCACTTAAAGCCATATTTTTTTTCTTTTTTACATGTAAAAAGTTAATTGTTAATTAACTGGCCCGGGCTAAATTTGTTAAAAGTAACTTGCTGCTTAGGCCCCAAGGATAGTGGTGTTTGGGCTATCAGTTCACAATTAATAAAGTAAAGCCTTCAAAAAAGATTTAAAAGTTCACTTTAAAAAAATCTTATCAAACTAATCACTTACCCCTCTCCTGTTAATGCACAGCATGCCTATTGGAAACCAAGAAAGCAACAACATTATGGTCAAACTTTGGTACAGATCTCCACCTCTACATAATATAGGAGGCAGCATGGCTCAGTGGTTTGGGTGCCAGATTTGCATGCAGTTATCCTGGGTTCAAATCCCACTCTGACCACTGACTGGGTTTGGCTTCATTGATCCCAGAGTCAAATCCACCAAGCTTGTAAATAACCAACTGGTCTGCCTCCAACCAGTTATGATTTTTAACTGAAGATTTGTAAGTTTATTTCTTGGCATATTAGCAATATGTATTGCTAGTGGCCTAACCTGCCACAATAGTATCTGAGTTTAAATAAAGTTTTTTCTTTAAATTTTTTTTTTTATAGAATGCTTATCTCTTTGTGATGATAACTTTTAGAGCCCAGAGTGTTCACGCTGCATATGCTATGTACAAAATAGCTGCCACCGAAAAAATAAACTTTTATTCAATCTGCAAGAATAGAGTAAAACCAATGACTGTGACATCTGATAAAACAGACCTGGTTCACTAAAAATACTTTCAAAACACTCATAATAATTCTAAGACAGAACACCAACTATTAACTAACCTGTATATGCCAACCATGGTCTTTAATTGATGTTAAGTTTAGCTGTTCTGAGATCTCGGCTACTGACATTGAACCCTGTACCAAGAAAGTGAACAATTTTAGGAAAAACTCTTCTACATGTTTGAGAAAACATAAACATGCAGCCACAGAGAAGTAAATGTTCCAAATATTGTTACAAAACATACAAAATGTGCTCCTGATTATGGGTATTTAGTGATACACTGTTTACAGAAAAGGAAGATTTGAGTCATTATTGTTAAATAAATGAGTTAACTATAGCAAACATCTGCATAAAAGAACAAATGGATTAAGAACACTCAGGCTGAAATTTGGTCAAAAAAATACACATAGACATAAGTAAGAACACATTCAACCTTAAAATTGAAAATTCTTAATAAACAAAAAACTGGGTGGCTGAGTTAGATAAGCTGTTTATTTTTAAAAACTTCAAATACCATTAGCACATATCACTGCAGTTATATAGGAATTTTCAGGGTACAATGTTTTTGTACCTTGTTAAACAAAATTATGTACTAACCAAATGAATGTTACCTTCTGGATTTTTTAATTTAATTTGTAGAAGTAACTTTAAGAACACTTTCAGGCTGATTTTGCAGAAAACACCCAATAAATAAGTTAGAACAAGATCAGCCTAAACCTCCAAAACATGTGTTCTTTTATGCTGGTGTTTACTGTGCACTAGTACAACTGTAAATTGATTTGAGTTCTGAGAGAAAGGTTTCTTTGTTTCAAAAAGATGTGCTAACATAATATCTTTATCTTGTAGCTGAATAAAATGACATTAAAAAAAACCCAACCAACCTTGATATCCTGTTTATTTGCATATATTAAAACTGCTGCATGTCTTAGATCCTGTGGTATAAAACAAAAACAGTCCAAAAGAGTCAAGCCTTGGTTTTGTGTTTACTTATCAGTTTTGGCTTAGAATTTAGCACGACACTCATACTCTGGTTCTTACAGGTATGAATGACCACACAGGCAGATAGACATGCAATTTTCCTAAATACAATAGGCTGAATTAACTATACACTTGTTAACTAAATATAAGGTAAGTCGCTGTGCTTACTATGGATTCATAGGACAAATGTTTCAAAAATTGGTTCCAAGTATTAGCTAAATGTATATGCAAGTTATTCAACGTGCTTAGCTGCTAAAGTAATTAAACAAGGATGCAGGCCATCAAAGACAAAGTTCCTCCAACACCTTTCAAAATTCAAATTTTGGCCCAAGCAGCAGTTTAACTTCCTCTGAGCGAAGAAAATAATATAGAAGTTCACATTCGCTAAAACGTAATAAAACATTAATATATTATTATCAATTCTTTTTATATACAGTAACTAGTGGTAAAAAGAAACACAAACAAATTTTGTTTTGTTTAATTATTTGATTCTGAACTTTTGTTGAAATTCTCTACCTCCTGGAAACTTTGTACCTCTTTCGGCAAAGTTTACCTCTTACAAATTTTCACTTGTTAGAAAGATGTGCATTTTGTTGAAACTACTCGTATGTTACAGTTGGTTTCTTTTTACCCTTAGGTACTGTATTTTAATGTTTTGTTATATAACCAACTTCTGCTTGAAACAGAAATCAACAAAACTTTATAATTTAAAGTAAATTACTTAAGACAATTAAATTTAACCCTTTCCCTACTACACCACCCCAAACCACCCTGGAAGAAATTGTGTTTATTTTCCTGTGCCGCCCTGAAACACCATGCAAAATAACACACTTCTGTACCTCCCCCTTGGGAATCTTTTGGTTATCCTTTGTTTTTAAATAGACTTATTGTCTTTTAACCAATCAAACTGCACCAACTGCGCATACATTTTCTACTCAGACCTGCTTATGTTGATCCAATATTGCGTCCCGTGTGGAAAGAATGGAGGTTACACAAGCTGAATATGAAGAGATATTAGGACTTTCCGATAGTGAACCAGAAGAAAATTCAGAAGAAGAGTCTGGTCTTTATTTTAACAGCTTAGACGATGAAAGTAGCTGTAAAGAGGGCAGTGAAAGTGGCACAAGGAAGAGAACGGAGTCAATATTGCAAGGACAAGCAAACTGACAAACATTGTTCTTGATGATTTCGTTTCGCCAACAGGAATTACATTTGAGATTGCTGAAGATGCTCGACAGATCGATATATTTTTATAACTATTTGGAGCTGAAATATTGAATAAAACAGTCACCGAATCCAACCTTTATGCACGTCAAAAGCTGGCAGAGCGTACTGAACAGCTGTTTGCGGAGTTGACTCTTCCAGAACTCAAAGCATACCTTGGCATTTGCATTGTTATGGGAATAAATTTGCTTCCTTGCATTGCCGATTATTGGTCAAGTGTTGAACCACCACAAGGTCACAGACTTCATGATCACCTCTACAAGGTGCGACCAATTTTGAATGCTTTCCATCAAAAAATAGTATCTGTACACAACCGAAAGACAATACATTTCTGTGGATGAAGGCATGATCAGTTTTAAGGGCTGCATTTCATTTAGAAAATACATGCCAGCGAAGCCAACTAAGTATGGAATCAAGGTATGGCTTGCTGCAGATTTGTCTAATGGCTTTGTGACGAATCACAAAATTTGTCTTGGGAGAGAGCCAAATGCTGCTCGCGGACATGGCCTTGGCTATAATGTTGTGACTGATATCACTCAGCCATTTTTTGGGAAAAACCATCATCTCTTTTTTGACGACTTTTTCTCTTCACCGAAACTCCTTGATGATCTTTTGTCAGAAAAAACGTACACTTGTGTGACTGTTTGTTTAGACCGTAGAGGCCTCTCTCCCTGTTCTAAGTGCAAGCTGAAAAAGAGCGAAATGCTTGTTAGGTAAAAAGGGAACTTGGTTTTTACCAAGTGGCACGATAAACAAGATGTTAGGGTTATCTCAACTAATTGTGACCCTCTTGACCCTCCAATTGTAGTGGAAAGAAAGAAGAGGTGGAGAAATCGTTCATGTAGAGAAGCCAAATGCTGTTGTGTTATATAATGCACACATGGGAGGAGTTGATCATTCCGAGCAACTTCGCCCATACTACAGTGTAATCAGGTCATCTCACAAATGGTACAGATATATCTTTTGGTTTATACTCAAAGTCGTCCTGGGAAATGCTTTCAATATCAGCAAAGAGAAAGTCAACCAATCGGGAAGAAGAACTGTGTTTGCATTCTGAATGGCACTTGCACAACAGTTAATCGTTGGCTTTTCAAGTCGTTTGGAGCATAAAAATCAAAGTCAGAAGGCATTGTCTGTAGCCCAGAGAACTCTCCTAGGCATTTCATCTCAAGAATACAAGGGCGAAAACAACATTGCATTCAATGCAAAAAGGATGGGAAAAACTGTAAGCAACCACGCAAAGGGAACAGTCTTCAAGTGTGCACAGTGTGCTGTTCCACTGTGCAAAGAGCCATGCTTTCTGCATTTTAATACACTCTGAACATTCCATCAAATTATCTTTTTTTAACCTTAGCATTAGTTCTTAAATTTTTTGTGACATTGTTGATTATAAACATTGCAGAGAACGAGTGATTTAGTGATTGACCAATTATACATTGCCACCATCATGGCGGCAAATTCAAAAAATTTTTGGTTGTATAGTTTTTAACCTTGAAAAAAATACACTTACATTTACTTTCCAGTTGTGGTCTACCTATTACTGATAAATTTCATCATCTGTCTGTGAAATGGTGTGTATTTCAATGCCTCAAGTGTCATGCAAAGCTATTGAGCATGTATATTTTGATTTTGTGTTCAATAAATCAGACATGTTCTTGAGGAACCTAGGAAACATGAGCAGTTTGCTTTTGGGCAGGGCCAGTAGGGAAAGGGTTAATTTACAGATAAATACTGTACTTGTTCCATGTCATGTCTCTTCAGAGGTTGAGTGACAACTGAAGGTGACGAGTGCCTGGGACAGGCCTTTCTGTAGTGTTGGTCCTTGTTTAAGGTCTAAATTTAACTATAATTTTTACTCTTTATAAACCTCACCTCATGATTTAACATGTTATAAAGCTCAGCCTTTGTCACAGGTAACCTCTCTCGATCAGTACTATCTATCACTAAAATTAAAGTCTGAAAAGGAAAAAAATAAATTAACGTCAAAGAGAATGGTCAAATAGAGGTGGATTTCATAGTTGACATATTAATAAAGTATAAACCCAACTTCTAGATTTAAAAAAATTTAAATGAAAATTTAAGAGTGTAGTGCAGTAAGTAATCAGTCAAAGTTTTAGAGTGATACATTGGATAATTTCATAGAAATGAACTTTTTAAAACTCCAAAATTTACAGTCAGATAGATTTAGCAAGGACAAGTCAATGGCAACATGACTTCTGTTTAATAAGTGTACATGCACACCTTGAGGTCCTGAGAAGTCACATGAACGCAAAACAAAAACATCTAAATCCTGTACTGAAACACAACATGATGTGTACATCGAAACATCTCCAGACCTCTACAGTAGGTGTGTGCATGCTTGTAAACAGATGTCTTGTTGTCGTCTCATTGTCCTTTGCTAAATCTATCTAGTAGTTGTATTGAGTGGTGGCAACTCTTGCCACCCAATCATACAATGTTTACGATTTAACAACTTTGGAAGCCTGACATTTCTCTCAAAGTATTCTGTGTATTAAGCTAAAAATTTCAATGATTATTCACTTTGCGATACCCTGTTGAATTTTGTATCATTCTGAATCAAACTATTCAAGTTGAAGTTTAACTTATGTTAATGAGGCTAATGTAAACAATGACATATATGTCAATCATTATGACAACAATAAACAAAGATTTCGAATTTGACCAATATTCAACTGTGAGCTATCACCAGAAGGGGAGGTGAATATTGGTGGGGGTATATACAAAGATGCCAAGTGTCAAAGTACTAGCATTAGGCATCGACCCTGAGGGGGGTAGTTGTTTTAGTTTTTACCAAAACATTGGGATAAAAATGCACTTTATTTTCAAAGAAACAATACAATATTATGTAAACTTTTTTTCTACTTTAAGACTGTGCTCACAACAAAATTTTGACTACTGGCACAAAACCACTGATAGTAAGCAATTATCCCCAGAAGTGGAGGTGACTAGTGGATACAAAGTGGCGAGGTAAAATAATATCGCTAGGCACCGACACTGAGGAGAATTATTGTTTTAGTATATGCCAAATCAGTCAAATAAATTCAGGTGAGAGTTGGTGAATGCCAAGTTTGATCCAAATTTATCAAATGAAATTTAAAATTTTCAAACACAAAACTTAAGAAAAGCTCAGATTTACTATAATTAATCGTTATACTCTTTCTTGAAATTTCGGGGTAAAACAACTTTCATCCTATTTGTGAATACATACATCCCAAATTTAGTGGCCCTTTTTGTGTTTAAAGGGAATGGCTGAATTGTTTGTTTCATGAAATCCCTCTTCTGAGATTGTTGCAAAGCGAGTTGCCATTTTGACAGCTTTTTCAAAACAGTAAATATCCTTGGGTATTTACTGTTTCAGGAACCAATCAGAGTGCACAAAAAAAGCTATTCACTGATTTGGTATATATACTAACTTTAGATATTGTGAGTTATGCAAGCTAAATGGAGCTTGCAAAAATGGATTTCAGTTGCTTAAGTTAACACTAAACATCTACATTTAATATTATTGTTTATATTTTAATCTTTAGTTTTACACTGAAAAACGAACATACTATAGTTATTCACTTTTAATCCACACCATTTTTCACATAACTTCTAAATCTTTAACACAAAGCCAGGTTGAGTTGGGGGTCGTGGATTAAAAAAGTGTTTTTTGGGAAAAAATGAGCATTTTCCAAAAATGAACTTGATATAAAAGTGTGTTCATTGCATCTCTCTCAAATGGGGGTTACAGCTTAATAGTGAGTGTGGCTTAAAAGTAAATAACTAGTATGGTACTGGTATATATAATGATATCAAATCCTTAGTTTTACATTGAAAAATAAACATATTTATATATAATTAGTTTAAAATAATATATATATATATTTGCTTTTTCTTGGCAGTTGCCTGAGGATTGCATCCAATGCGTGAAACCCTGAGTAGCATAAATGAAGCTTTGATTTTCTTTCATTTTTTCACTTTCCATTATAAATAATTCGCTCCAGCCCAGCCAGTTGAGCACTCTTTCCGATGAAAAATTTTTTTCATCTACCTTTATTATAAATATATATATGTTCTCTTCATCTACCTTTATTATATATATATATGTATATAAAATTATGTATATATCAAGCCCTCAGTTTTATAATAAAAAGGCAAGCGATGAAGATAAAATGTTTATGTAATAATTTAACACCTCAACTTAGATTCAAAGCTATATAATTTATGTAATATCATTCAATATAAAATTAAACTAAATTTTACTGTTTCAGACTAGACACATGCAAACTCTTGTTGAAGCTTCATTCTGTCTAAAGTTTTAGGTCATGTTTTCCACAAAAAACCAAAGACACAACTAACAAAGGGAGTCAGCTTACTTCTGTATTTGTATAATAGGTGTTCCAAGCAGATCGCAATGATTCCTGCCCTCCTATATCCCACATCACAAAGTGAATATTTTTCCATTTAATCTGTTAAAACAGAATGATTCACATATATTAAACTCAGTTTCGCTAAATCTTGAGAACCAACAAAAAATAATTTCAAAGCATTCCATTTTTTATTTTACCTCCTCCACATTGCTTCCAATTGTTGGGGAAGTGTGTACAACTTCGCTCATCAAACTGGAATAAATTGTTAATAATTACTTTCTGTTGGTGTTTAGTTTTTGTTTGACCATATTTTATTTTCAGAACCTTCTGAGCTGGCTGTTTTTTGAGTAAAAGACACGAACAGTAACTGATTGAAAAAAGTTAAAGGTGAATTTTATCTCTTTCGTCAGTTTTAATTGTAACACAACACTTAAGTCTCCTACACAAAAAGATCCCTGAAGTATTCTGGGCCCTTGACTTTAAGAAGTTCTGGATTTAGAGAATACTTACAACTGATATAAAATTGTTGTCTTTCCCGCATTGTCAAGACCAACTATTATAACTTTGTGTTCTAAAAAGAAAAAAACACAATGTTCACATTTGTTAGATCCTGATCAAATTATTTTAATCTTTTAAGTCCTAGTAAGTCATCATATCTAACTTGCTCGATATATAACACAAGTAATGTAAGACAAGCTGTCATTGAAGCAAAGCAAAATTAGTAGTAAAATTATTCCCATTGAAACATAAGGGTTCCACTAATACAACTAGGACCGATAGCAGAGATGCCAACTCTCCCGCATTTTGTGGGAGACTTACACAGTTTCGCTTGATCTCCTGCTCTCCCACATTTTACAGAAATCTCCCGCATTTTTAAAGAAAATTTAGATAAATAAAAGTATACAAGAACAACAGTAAGCTGTTCGTTTGTTCCTGACCCATGAAAGGCAATGTAACTATGAGCAGTGTTCTGTTTTTTTATTGTATTAGGCATCCATTCGTGAAGGATCCAAACAGTTGTGTATAAAAAGGCCACATAAGAGATATCATGTGGGCAACGTAACAAAACTTCTAGATCCCCAAAAAATCTCCCGCATTTTGAAGTTCAAGGGTTGGCATCTCTGTGATAGGGTTGAAGACAGTTATAAAACTGAAGACTGATCAATTCAACTGGTGGGTGATTTATGTCATTTACATTTAATATATACAATAATACAAAGCAAGTGATGTTCAAAAATTTTTGGATTAATTAGGTAACCCCCCCCCCCTCCAATCCTCCATCCCAAAAAATACTAATAACTTGATCTGCCACTAAAACAATTATGTGCAGTCTACCTTTAAATCACAGGTACATGTTGATTTTGAAATGGGTTTAACAGCTTAACGTATTTAATAGTAAAACAGAAAATTACCAGTCGTAAGTGATGGGTTTCATGCGCTAACAAAAATAACCAACTACTTTTGAAAAAGCCAAAACGAACCTGCCATTTATGGCACACAACTTGTAACTAACGCAATATTAGAATCCTACAGGGGTTAAAGGAACATACTGAAGGACGAAGCAATTTAGCAAATATTGGAACTCACTAGAATATCAAACTATTTACTACATTGGTCCATTTATGACCGCTTTAAAGATTTGTCACGGTGTTTAGCCACTTTAACGACTCCAAAGCTTCTCATTCAAAGTTAACGCAAACTTTTATGAGCAATTTAAGTATATCAGACTTCCGAAAATACAGGAAGGAATCACAACGGTTAGTTCTAAAATATTTGTCGCGTTCTTGGGTCGACGCATAATCTCTCTTGGTTATGGCTAAAACTTGTGGAATACAATTTCATTACAATGTACGCGCTTTTCTTTCTTAGTTTCACTTTCTCTTAGGGTTAAAGTGAAAAATATTTCTGAAATACCCTCTCGCTCTGAAAGACCGTTACGGTTTCAAAACTCTCACTCTCAATTTCACAAATACATGTACGTTGTGTGAGTTTCTCACCTTCATTAGAAAAAAGACTGAACAGCTTGGCAAAGAAAAGTCCCATTTCACGCCCATGGAAGCCAGGTAAATCTGTCAGTCACTGCACATTTGTACTGAGCACATCAGTCCAACAGGATCACCAGAAATGTGGATTTTTAGCGGTTCATACGGCAGACCTCCTGACTTTTATTTTCGGCTGGCTTTCCTTCGACTAGATCTTATTGCGCATGCTCACTCATAGACTCGTTTTCATGATGATTGGTGACGTTACGTTGCGGAGTCATCTACTCATCTTCCTTTTTTATGTTATCCAAATATTTCTTTTTTCGTAATTCGTATTGAGGTTTGACAAAGACACAAAATTTGTTGAAAGTGTTTTTTTGGCCGAAGCAACCAACATATACATTCAAGATCATTTTTAGTTAAGCTGTCATTTTTTTACCGCTAGAAA
>JAOBRD020510301.1:0-17115 GCA_027575215.2 Hydrozoanthus sils | reverse complement strand
TCTCGAGCAGGTACAAACACTCGACCTTCGGTCTCGTGTTTGCACTGATCTGCTCTCGATTTCTCCCAAACGCACCTATTTGTATATTTCAACTTCGTTGGCAATATCACCACCTTGGTAATAAGACCATCCCAGCAATACCAATATCCTGGGAATAAGACCATCCCGGCAATATCACCCTCCTGGTGATGAGACCGTCCTGGCAATACCAACACCGTGGCGTGGCACCAAGACCGTCCCTGCCATAGAATAACAGCTGACTCAAGCTCTACATCCGAATGAAAGAGAACACTCAATCAATCACTAAGTAGACCTGCGCGCAAAGTGTGAAAATCTATTAACAAAGATTAGTTGTATTTCCCTTCTTCGCCAAATGTATATATTTATTTGGTGACATTGGCGGGATGGTCATATTGCCAGGGTGGTGATATTGCCGGAATGGTCTTATTGCCAGGAGCTAGGATGGAATTGCCGGGATTGTCTTATTATTAGGGTGGTGGTATTGTCTGGATGGTCTTGTTATCAGGGTAGTGGTAAGGCCGGGATGGTCTTATTGCCGGGATGGTTTTGTTACCAGGGTGGTGGTATTGCCGGGATGGTCTTGTTGCCGGGATAGTTTTACTACAATGATGGTGGTATTGCCGATGGTCTTGTTAACAGGGTGTTGGTATTGCCAGGATTGTCTTATTCACTTCAGGGTGGTGGTTTCGCCTGGACAGTCTTATCACGGGGGTGGTGTTACTGCGTGGATGGTTTTGCTATCAAGGTGGTGGTATTGCCGGAATGACCTTATCACCAGGGTGGTGGTATCGCCGGGACATTTTTATTACCAGGATAGTGGTATTGCCGGGATGGTCTTGTCATCAGGGTGGTGGTATTGCCGGGATGGACCTTAATGGTAATAAGACTGTCCCGGCGATACCACCAGCCTGGTAATAAGACAATCCCGGTAACACCACTACCCTGATAACAAGACCACCCCAGCAATACCACCCTCCTGGTAAATAAAACCATCCTGGCAATATCACCACCCTTATAACAAGACCAAGTCTTATGACCAGGATGGTGGTACTGCTGGTATGATCTTTTTACCAGGGTGGTTGTGTCGAAGGGTTCCACTATAACCACTTTATTGAACTTTTTAGAAAAGATGGCAACTGGCATGGTGGGTGTACCTGCTTAAATTCTTAGCGTACGAAAGTCGCAAGGCATTGTGGTAAAAAAAGGGACTGCATCTTTTTAGATATTATGAGTCATGGAAAGTGAGATCTGGAAAATTCTTTAAGAAATACGTCAAATATATTGATGTGTTTTAATATTCTCCCAACTAAAGCCCATATTTTTCATGTTCCACTTTAAGAGAAGTTAGATTTCTAACTTCAGTAGATTGCTATGCTCGATCAACTTATATTTTCTCAAGACCAAGTAACTTATTTTGTATAAGCTATGTAGGGAGAAGTTAGATGTTGATTGACTGACTGGGACTGAAAGTCGTGAAAGGGATAACAAGATTCTAATGCGTGACCTCTGCGATTACTGGTACAGCGGGTAATAAAGTAGTATGTAACACCTGCAGCTGGTTGTTAATTACCGGAAGCAGCAGATTACCAATACAAAACCACAGACACTCTTGCATAATCAAAATATAACATTGCAACAAACATTTCATTCCAGTACCTGGCATTCCTTTTAGACTGATACTATATGACCAGATACCTCCCGGTGTAAGCCATACATCTGGTTTGAGAAACACATTTTAAGCAACGTAGAAGTTGCGAGTTTCGACTTGGTTAGACACCCTCAACTAAGCGCTACTAGTAATCTACCAACTGACTAATGAAGCAAGAAATGTTTGTAGCGCCTGCAAGGCTCAGTTCTTTCATGTTCTAACATTTTAAAAAACCACTGCTGGAAACCCTACAAAGAGACCATGCATTCATTTTAATTGTCTTTACAAGTAGATTCTGAAAATGTCCATCGCTTTAACAAATTCTGAAGTTTGTAGCTTTTTTTTAAGAATTTACGACTTTAGTTTTAAAACCTTGGCAGGATAGGGTTAAGAGAGCTCGAGATATGTGAAAGATTTAAAGGCGGGTTACTGCAGTTCGGGATCTAGACCGCCGGTAGAGGTGGTTTTAGAACAAAGCCTCCAAAGTGTCAATCAGGAACGAACAACGAAAACTGTGGTTTGGCAAACAGAACATTACCTGGTTAATCCAAAACAATGGATTAAAGAAATGACAGCCGCAGTTGTTAGCGCTAGAAAGCTACAAAAATGCTCATAAAAAGCGCAAAATAGGAAATTGTTACAACTTATTAAAACTAAATTTTGTACACTAACATCTTTTTAAAGATTTGATTTGCTTATCCATGACTACTTGAGTGTTTGCAAACTATACATGGGTATTATAGTTGAATAATACATCTTGATACTCTTTAATTTTGATTTTTATCACGAAAACACCTCTGGGTCTTGCGAGAAAAGTGTCAGGCAGTGTCAAAATAGCAAACTGCTTTAAAAATAGCGTTGCAGTCAGAGGCCCTACGGCAGTTCAACTGTTCAATTCCGGATAAAGGACATGGGTAACCTATTCTCTTGCTTAAATACAGTAGAGACGTAATTTTGTTAAAAGAGCTTGAGCAAATATTCCTATCAATTCGTTCTCAAGCAGAAGGACCTAACAATAATACGTGAAAAAGAGAGCTACTCAAAGACACTGAGTTAGGCTAGAGTTAAAAGCGTTTAATGAGTCGTTCCGCCTTAAAGATGGCCAATTGCAACACGCCGAAGGAGTCGAAGGAGCCAAAGATTCGGGTTCCCCGAGGGCATAGCGCGTCGGCAAAATGAGTCCCCTGAAATTGCTCAATAACTGAAGCCATAAGCCATAAGAAAAACAAAATTGACAGATTTGTAGGAATCCCGTGCTTCTTGCAGCATCCTTAAGGACTATGGAATACATGACCATGGAGCTTGGCAGTCTTACTGAATTCGCACCGATACCGGGCAAAGACCTACAATATGCTTCTGACGCTTGCTTATCTCCTTAAAAGACTTAATATAGCAGAGGCAAGGGCGATTGATTCGAATAGCTAACGTTATTAACTGACTGTGTCAATTGCCCTGAGGCAGTACAACAGTTAAATTAACTGCTCGTTTAATTGTTGTCGCGCATCATTAGACTGGATACTCACATCTTCAAAACGAACAGCGCTTTCCTTAAAAGGACTGTTCTATTTTGAAGTTAAATTTCTGTGAAAGCAATCGAACACGTTTTGTTTTCGTTCTGTTACAGTGATCTTTTGGCTGAAAAGATTATTAAACAGGTAATGTTCTTATGATTACTCACAACAAGATCCAGTGCCATCAGACAGTATTCAAGGCGGCTACATAAAAAGCCTTGCTAATACTAACTAAAACAATACAATGAGAACTAGGATTGAGATGTGAAACCTCTCCGGTTTATGCAATCTCTGGCTCTTTAGTATTCACTTGATTGTCAACACAGACAAGCAATTTACATTTTTGCTGCCCATTTGTCTACGGATCCTTCTTTGAATTGGCGTTTTACAATGGCAAAGATGAAGTGTTTGCTCTATAGAGAGTAACTCAGCCGTATTTACTTTGAGTCGTCAATGCCCTCTCAACAGTTATAAACCTTTGGCGAAAGCTTGAACCTGTCTTTATCTAAGGTATTACAGGTGAAACAACTGATTTTAATTACAGATACAAGAGCTATGTGCTCTCATAAAGATCTGGCTTGTTTGATTTGGGAGCGGTTGCGTGGCTATGAAGGTATAACTGCCCAAACTGCCAAGCTACTGAGAAATGAAGCGTGACCGACCTAGATTATACCAGTTATACCGGATTATCAACCGAAAAACTAAGGATTGATATCAAAACACCTCTATATTACATCCTTTCCTATATTCAACCGTATTTCATTATTTTAGGTGATTTTAGGGCACCGTTAATAAATACTTTAAAAGGAACTAAAATTGATCGTAAGGTCCAATAACAGCTAGTAATAATAAAAACACTCAGCCAAACGAAGCCAGAGCTAGTAGATTCTAGTTTGTAGTGATTTACAATAACAAATGCAAGAGAATCAATCTTTTACGTCTCGGCTAGTCCTACTTATTGAGTTGCCAAGATCACGGAAAGAACACTTAACTGTTAAACTACGGCAGGATATAATCCTCAAGCATTTTCTCCACAATACAAACTAAATTAACCCTGCTCGTGTGGTCACTGAGTTGAAGTTAAGACTAATTTAAAAAATACAGAAATGGTTAAATTCAAACTCGTTTTTCTAAACTCAGAAAAAATTGTTATCCTCTGAATCGGATAACTAAGATTTTAGCTTCTATCTTGGTAACTCGATACACAGACCGTATGCTATTATGTATGAATCTCTAAGAGTACATAGACGTTAGTGAAAAAAGCACCAGGCTCCTTGATCCATTCGTAAACTTAACAGGTCAAATAGTATGTACCAACGAAAGACAAAACATTGACGGAAAATCAAACAGCATCTGAATATTCGGCAAGTTGAAAGAAAAACACACTAAAGAGGAATAAAATCACGCTAGTGCTAAGTATGCAAACTTTTAGGCTGTGTGTTAGAATTCTTATGTTCACTATAGGCCGAGAAAGCTCATATAATATTCCACAAGGGTCTAACTTTTCTGAAGTAAATGATTTCACGCAGATTCCCGAAAATAAATTCCGTTTCAAAATGGCTTTCATACTAGCATATCTTCAAGTTCAACTGATGTGTCGCAGTCTTGAATACGTCTAAATAATTCAACGTCTAATTCTAGGTTTCTTGACTGGCAAAGCAGCGCTCAAGAGACAAAGACAATTGACTCACCTGTGTGGGTTGTTGATTTTCGTCTATGAAAAATCAGTCAAGATAACTCGAGAGGAATTTTGGAGCCGATAAGTTCAATCTGATGACAGCACCATGTATTACACATCAAGACCTGTAAACGATAATAGACCGACTAAATGTAAATTATGCTTTGAAAACATTAAACAGAACTAAACATGTCCACACCAATCAAACATAATTACTGCCTTTGCTTATATTGGGCATAAGCGGCGCCAGAGTGTGCGTATATTCTGGTAAGGAATTCCTTCGGAACAAATGACCATTAAATTTATCTCAACACACTTGTAGCCTCCCACGTATGTCAGCAAGTGGCAAAAGCAGAAAGAGTAAATGCTTTGTGCTGGGAGAATTATTCTAGCCGCACTTTTTATGGCGCAGCGAGCTTCTGGTGGCTTGGAATTCATTCTCACTAAGATCCTTCGTCAGGTTCAACTGTTTGTGGTTGATTGTAGCCGCAAGAACATAAAGTGATTCAAAGAGTTCTCACGTACTCAACTCAACAAATTCGTAGGTCAAGCAGAACACTTATTCCTAAGAACTCCCAAGTTATAACACTACCGTTACTGTTATTGTTGAGGAGTTTAACTAATGATACTCTCGCCGACTCCACTGAAACCCCCTTCAAGTCGATGCCGCTAAGCTCTGTTTACAGATCGATAAAAATGTTTTTGATCGACGTGCTTCCGTCTTTCACTGAAGAAAAATGATCTCTTTCCGCCGCGCGCCGATTTAATTCTTTTCCATTTACCGTTAACTATAAACCTAGATGGTCGCGATTTTTGAAGGCTTTAACAAACTTCAAGCAAACTACGAATATTCCAGAGTTTATACCTGGGCACCGACACAAGTTAACTTTCACGGCTTTCGTTAGCTTTAAAATCTATCAAAATCAAAATTTGTAAAAGCGGAAGTGGTTTTCAGTTTTTTTCTTCTGGTTTTTCTGACAAAATATTTACTGACGTGATGCGTGCTACGGTTGACGCAGCGCGTACAATGAAGCCTTGAGATAAAAAGGCGGGCAAGGTGCAAATATGTTTAAGGTGGAGCATACCAACACTCCCAGTGAAGAACTATTGTTTGTTTTTTTTACTATTGAATGAACAGTCAATCCGCCATTCATTTTTAAATTTTGTTTGTTCCCCCTTAGTTCCATTTACTTTTGCTATTATTATTTCAAGGGGCTGTCGCTTGGCTACATTGGCCAACACGGCTTATCTGAATACCATCTCTTGATATTCTCCTGAAAATGATCCGAAAACGAGGCTTGCTCCATTTGGAGAATAAAGATAAAGTGAGTAAGACTTCTTGTGTTGTTTTTCCTGGATTCTTTAAATAGTTTTCTCCTAAACCAGTTGAACCATATGTGTGAGTTTACAACTTTGATATATAGTGAGTTTCCTGCGATATTAGTTACTAAGAAATTCTAGCGTTCTGGACAATCACAACACGTAACAAAAGAAAACGATACAAACAAGTTATGAAATTGCAAAGCAATTAATAACCTGAAATTGTGGAAGCACAACGGCGTGCTTAGATATTTCTTTCAACACTGATCTGGCAAATTAATAAACATCACGATGTTCGAAGAGGCCGAAGGAACCAGTTTGAAGGCCTCGTTTTTCATTGAATAATGTATATTAGACTAGTACACAAAGCCTCATTGTAGAACAATTAACTATTTGAAGTTAATTACCGCAGCCCACCTTTCGGCGAAGTTCTTTGTACAGAGTAATAAAAGAAGAAAGAATACAAGCATATTGATCACACAAACAATGGAGCATTACTCTGGGTCGGTGCCAAACTAGTATTCAAGCATTTTTACTGCCCGTGAAATCGTAACTACGTTTAACATCGATGAAATTAACTTTTTTTAAAGGCGAGCCAAGCTATTTGAGTGGAAGATTGGAATTGTTTTTGCAACATGCACATTAAAAAGCGAATAAAACAATATGAATCCGGTTCAAATTATCAACATTTTTGATGATATTGAGTTTGCCTTACCTTGATACATAACCCTTACAATCTTCACAAACCGGCGCAATTACAAGAAACCTTTGATAGACAAATATAACAATGTAAAGGCGAAAACCGCAAAATTACCAAATATTATTGCTCGAAATGGTATACTGATTCTGAGGCGAGCGTGCCAGCTTGCGTCTCATATCAGCTAAAGCGTATTCAGACTAGAAATTAACGAATCGATATCCTGTGGAATTCACTAAAAGTCACGTAACGAAAAGTGGATCTACTCAAGAAGATAAATCCTATTCATACTCTCTTGCAATAAAACAAGGCAATAAATCAATATCAATTACAAATTAAGTTTCCTCGAACTCCTTTGCGCGACTAACACGACATACTACACCAGTTTGTCAGTTTTAACACTTTTGATTAGCAATTTCGTACAAGTTGTAGAGTAGAAGCTAGTTCTTGTTCAGAGAATGTGCTGTCGGGAGTCTGACTTCTAAGTGCGGGAAGACAAGATTTGACAGGCGGTTGATGGAATAATACAAGAGGCACTAATGGCTTAATCCCATGTAAATTCCAAAATTATCCACAAAAAGCTTAGCTGTAAATGAGTTATAGTGTTAACAAATGTGGTTAAGGCTATCAAGGCTCAGAGCTTTTCTTGTTGGCTTATGTGTGGCTAAAATCAATCTTTCTGAACACAAATGGTTTTAAAGAATGTATACGCTCTCTACTGAACACATGTTTTTTTCAAATTCAAAACATCCTACTAAGGTCAGTGCGGCACATTCTTCTAAACTTAATTCGCGAAATTCATTACCAACTCTTTTTAAAATAAGCTATCGATTTTTTTGTTCCTCATATCATTCAAAACCATCCATCCTTAGGCATTTTGTTTGTAGTCTAATACATTGATATCTGACTAAGGCAACACCTGAGTTTGTTAAGCACGTTTCTTTAGCAAATACATGAACGGGTTTTGTAAGCAATCAATATATTGTTTGAGCTAATTTGCGTTTCAAAATATAGCTCGGATTTGCAACCGAGAAAATTCATTTAATACCAACTCTTTTTAAAATAAGAGAAATTCATTACCAACTCTTTTTAAAATAAGCTACATACCGACATTACCAACTCTTTTTAAAATAAGCTACATACCGATTTTTTGTTCCTCATATCATTCAAAACCATCCAAATCACACGTTCAAAATATTTTTTCCTTAGGCATTTTGTTTGTAGTCTAACACATTGATATCTGACTAAGGCAACACCTGAGTTTGTTAAGCACGTTTCTTTAGCAAATACATGAACGGTTTTGTAATCAATCAATATATTGTTTGAGCTAATTTGCGTTTAAAAATATAGCTCGGATATGCAACCGAGATGAAAGGCTCCGAATGTAATTTGAAGATGTGAAGTATTGTCTTTGTTCTCTACAATATTGTACATGTTGAGGTACCTAACACGTTTGTGTTATTGTTTGGAATCTTCGAGGATCTGTTTTGTTCGCACGAAACAAGTTCAGTTTGGAAAAGGGTGTCTAGAGTAAAATGAGTTTGCTCCTCGAGTTTCAGATTGTCTTGATCTCCTTTAGGGTCGAGGATCGTTTTTCCCAGTTGAATTGGTAAATTCATTCTCCCAACTACAGCCCACACTTTTTGTCGAACAAGCTTGGGAGAATTTAATTTTTCATCATCAGTATCTCACTTTGTTTGACTAACCCTTATTTTCTCATTACCAAATGTATTTTTTAGTATGTGTTATGTAAGGAGAAGTTAGATGCTGGTAACCGACTGGGACTGAAAGGGGTTGAAAGCAAGCTATGGTTAAATGACTCTCAGATTGTTTCTGCGTTGGTAATGAAGTATAAAAGATTCTCAGCCAATTATATTAAGACTGAGAATAGAACATTAGCTGATTACAGAGGGCTGGGTTCAATATTCGTGCTGTCCTCGGTCTAAGAACAATAAAACAGGGATTTGGGAACAAATAGTAATACTAATATAATATACATAGTTCTAACTTTAATTCTAACGATGGAACTCGAGGAACAAGAGTAAATTTTTTACCGATCTAAACGGTTTGAATATACATAGCTGGTTAGTTATGGTCATCACTTGCAAGCTAGTGTTAGTTTAGCGTTTTCCTGTCATGATGGTCTGTATATATCAACTTATCTAAGCGTCCTGTGAACAACGAAAGGAAAGCTTAATATTTTTAAGACTGCTGTCTCCTACCGTCTTTGCCCCCTTGGTAGTTGACATTTCCCCTTTTCTTCCTTCCGCTGGATTTCTATAAAGTCTCTGCGGTTGCTCTGATTACAGAGTCGAAAGTCGCTCAAGAAAGGACTCGACTTGATTACTTAAAAACGAAAATAAAACTGAAACTAGGGTTGATAGCAGTTGCAGTGACTCAGTGAATGAGTTTATGAATACTCATTAAGAGGACGTCTTCACCTAAAACACACTTAATGGCGACTATTAACGATGTTTTTGCTGATAGCGTTGTTCATAGTACAAAATTTTTAAAATCCGATCATTCGATCGCAGACTGAATGAAAAGGAGACAATATAGTTTTTAGCTTTTTTGATGAGTTTTGAGAGAGGTATAGGTTTTATAAATGGTAAGGATTGAGAGGAATTCGAGTTTGGGTATTTAAAAAAAACCTTAAAAATTAACTTCGAAGTCAATGTTTGATAGAAAAACAACAAACTGTCCTCCGACCAAAGTCGCACTTGCGCCTGGTTAGTGGAAGGGACGGTTTGGCAGCTTGTACTCAATATTCATCTGATCCAACAATTCATTTCAACTCCCTCATTATTCACCGAAAATAAAGTGAAAAGCCCCCTTAATGAATAATTTGCTACTAATGAGTCTACCGTAATTATTGGAGATTTGGCACAAAATGTAATTGACCTTAGGAAATTGATGTTTCTGTGGCACAATATCAACAGTAGAGACTGGGTTTGAGTTAGAGAAAGTGAATAGTGGGTAATAATTGGGTATATAAAATGAATAGATCACGTGTTAAGTCAAGCTAGGCTCTGACACTGTGAGGAAAAACATTATATTTAACATTTTTACGTGCTGTTTTATGTTGCCAAATCATGACAGGAGAGTGATGTAATGATTGAGGTTGTAAGTTTAGGAATCCTTTAGACCTCGGAAGAATGCGGCACTGAATTGGTTCGGAAATGCGATCACATTTTTCCCACTAGATTTTTTGGTTTTTCGTTTTCGGCAGTGATCACAAGTTGTATATATCGTTGTGAGGATTGTGTGCTATATTCAACGAATCAGCCTGCTCCACGAAACAAACCAAATGGATCCTATTTGTCTGTTTTGTAGTGAAGCAGAAATGATTTGTGTAAAAAGACTTGCGTGTGAAATTACGTCAGCTGATAGTCTATGTTTCGGCTATGCTAAAAGATAGGAAAAGCGGAGGAAAGTTTGGGACGGGGCCTGGGGGAGTTAGGGTTGGACCGGCATGACACCCCCATAACTATTTGCAACTGATAACATCTGCTGCTATATAGACACGAGGTTAATGACAAGTACATAGTATAGATTGTTCTGATGATTAAGGGTCTTCACCATTTTTGCTTACTTTTTCACTTTTACATTTGAAATTTGCTTTAACTTTTAAATCATTATGATTGAGCAATGCCTCATGGTTTAAGATAACTTTTTCAAGTAGTATTGGCGGTGTTTCACTTTGCTTGTTTTGATAAAGAGTCACAGGTTAAATTCGCGGCCAGTTGATTCTACCTCACAAAAACTTCATTAAACTTGAAAATATATGCGTTTAACAATAAAAGTACGAGAAATAATAACTCAGTCTCTAACAAGCTGCGAAGGGATAAAGGCCAGGACCTAGGATATTAACAAACGGTGTGATTGACAGAGACGTACGGCTATAGTTTCTTCTTTCCCGGCTGATTATGGCCGGCAGAAGAGGGTGGATTTGCCGGTTCACCTGATGTCAATTGACCCTTTTCTATACTTACAGTGTGTTTACTTTCACACCCATAATTCTTAGGTTTGAGGACTGGAAAACTGGAAAGGTATTAATAGTGATGTTTTAAGTGTCATAAGGCAGCTCGCTGCAATTGAGTTTGACCCGTTTTGTTATACGAGCGCCATCAACTAAACACCGGATGTTTTGTGGCAAGGTTATTCTAAACAGATTTTTCGTTTTAACCTGTGATTAAAGCTTGTTCGCTCGACTGTATCTTTTCATTTCCGTATCTGCTTTTCGGGCTCCTCTCGGAGACTGCTCTCTCGCCTTAGGAATGATGTCTGTGGTTACTAATAAACTCAAAACGTTACCAAGAGTTTATTTTTTAAATCTAATAAAGTCTTTTCGCTACGTTTTAGACATTTGAAAACGTTTCTTGATTATTTCTTTGCGGTCCAGTGCAAACTGCTTTGCAAAGAGTTGGCTTGGGGTCATGCTGTCCCACTTGACTAGAACAAGTGCTTTGTTTAGACAACAAAATTCAATATTCGACAATTTTGTAGAAACAAAATTTCAAACAAAAAGAGCTGACAGTATGAAGTTCACGAGAGTTAATCACGGAATGTGTGCGGTCTTATTCGTTGGTGTCCAGTTATATGATTCTTGGATTAGGTTTCTGAAAAGCAAAGTTAATTGTCCCCCATATGTCACTTCACTTTTGGATACACCTTTATTGTCGCAATCGTGAGCTAATTCCAGCTCGTAGATTTGATATCAAAATTGTACAAAAAATATCCGAGAACTAAGATACGGTTATCTCGTACGGTTTTTTGCAAAGATAATGAACAAACTTAACCTGAACTGTCCCTACCTATCTTGATTAATCACCTGACAAGATTATCTGGTCAGGAAAAAACGCCGCAAAATCTGACGGGAAAGAACTGTTCGCAGAGCAGCAAAAACCTTGTTAATGTACCAATGTGGGAGATATGGGAAGGCTTGTTGCGAATGCTATTTGTTTTAGATATCTCAGCTCAAATCTTACCTGATGCAATCAATGCGGTATGGTTTCCCAAACTCCAAATTGGTTTGTACCGTGCTATCGAGGGCAGAGGTAATGTGCAGCCACTTAACTTCCCTGCGTTTACCTTCAAGTGATGGCCTGATTTGTCGAAAGAAACCAGTGGGTGGCTACAATTAATAACTTGGAACTGCCTCGGGGAGAGCAGCGAACATGTTTTAAAGCACGGTTTGCCCGTTCAGATACCGGAAACGGATTCCCGCTTAGTATCGTGACCTTACCGGTCAGCTACGGACATTCAACTCTGTGATTATCAGCATATATAACTCACACGCATGAAGATGAAGCCATGCGCAAAGTTACATTTATTTCACGCACAATTGTTTTATTCTTAGCCAAAGCCTTTCTAAAGACGTTGGTGGGGCAGATTTATTGAATTCAGGTAGATGAACAAACAAAATGTTTCTGATAAGCTTCCTGCTAAGAGCTATAAATCAACAATGCCGTTCACGTAAAACAACCAATCTTATTTTACATGCATTAAAACATGATCTGGATTTAACCTTTTCCATTATATACTTATGGTTGTTTTTCAAACCTTTAATAAGCTTCTTAGTCTTCGGCGAGTGGATTCCTCCCTGCTAAGTGCCGCAAGGGCCGGGTTTCTAGTGAAACTGCAATTTATTATCACGTCGAACTTCTGTCAATTACATCTTCAAGAACAGCGGTATTTTAAGTTTTTAACTGTAATCGATAATCACATTGGTGGGCACTGACTTTAGTTAATTCATCAATTTATCTGAGCTAGATGTTTATCTAACGGTTTGGCAGTATTAAAACAAGTATCTGAGGCGAACCGTGATCTACTTGCTTCGTAAAACGCTTTAACGGAGAATGAAATGACATTGTGAAAACAAAAGTCGGCCGACATTTGCGTAAGGTACAGTTGTACGTGCATGGCAAGCTTGAGGTCGATTTTGTTTTAGAAAAACCCAGCCCAGGTGTTCGGACGCCATATCTGTTCGGAAGAATTGACGGTCCAGAGTGACGTCATTAAAAGTTATCTCTCATCTCCAGTGCAAGTGATGTGGGTTTCTATATAGTTTGGAAGAGCAGTAAAATTGGCGATAAAAAGTCAGCAGTGTTGCACATACCGTGCTAATGAGATGGCGTCAGCCAGTAAAATGGCACTAGTGAAAGAAAATGGCCGCACGGGTCAGAAGGAACTAAAGCCTGTACTGAACCTGAGATGAGAAATATACTGAACTGCTGAGCTGTCCACGGCTGCTTACACTCGGGCATAAACTCATTTTAGGGATCGATCAGTGCAGGCTTTAGCTATTTGTGTTTGTAACCCGTGGGGCATTAGTGCTATTTAACTGGCTGTTCAGTTCTATACCATTCAGTAGACACGTATGTACCGTGATCACTGCCGTTTCTTATATCAATCTTTTGATTACAATGCCAACTTACTCTCTAAAGTACCTATTTATAAGTAACACAAATTCTTTTTACAAGGAAGCGACATCCACTTGCAACAAACACTTGACAGGCATGCTTGTGCCGCCCCTGTGATGAGTCTGTCATATCAATAGCGTTGCACTGCGAGTGCAGGTCTTGGTTAAAACTAACTATAGCTGTAGCCTATAGAATATAAGGATTTAGTATTGACCACACTAGTGAATATCCATTTTCGCGCGTTTTGATTGGTTAACTCAGATTGCTCGGAAGTAAAATATCCAGTGCTATTTACCTCCGAGCAGCGAAAGAGACGGAAACAAAATGGCTTCCCGTTTCGCTTCGGCTACCGAAGAGGAAATAACCTCTGTAAATGATGAAGGTGTCCCTAAAAACACAATTTTGGAACCAAGTTTTGTTTGTAAGTATTTAATGATAAGTAAATCAACCATTCCTGACTTATAATTACCATGTGATTTCTACTTGATAGCGCGCCGGCACGCGTAAATATTTTTGTAAAATAGCCTGAATACTTGTGTTTTTGTCGCGGCTTTGCCAAAATTAAAATATTTTTTGGTTCATTGTTTATTCAACTTGTGTGGTATATACTAAAGCAATTATTCGCCTCAGTGTCGGTGAAAGTGTTGGATACTTACCTTGCCGCTTCGCGGCTCGGCAAATATCCACCACCATTCACCTCCTCTTCCGTGAATAATTGTTAAACATTACCGGAAATGACTCAAAGAGCGTGTATTACGATAAAGAATGCTTGGCTTCAGAATGGAACGACTCATTGCCTGTATTTGCGGGTTTCTCTTAACCACTTAACGTGTTTTATTCATATGATTCAAATTGCTTTCTACATCGGGGGTAGAAGCGTAATTTTTTCACTCTAAAAATTTTGTATTCCACTGCTCTCCCAAAGTAAATATTCCCACTCCCCGCTATTAATTTTTTTTTCTTCTAATATTCCTTATTTTTTTAAGTTTGACATGAGCTTTATTAAAATATTAAGTATTCAGTATATTTTTCAGAGACAAAACGGAGTTTGTTTGGGAAGTTGTTAGAAAAATTGCAGAGACACACGGGCTTCCTAAGGATAATATGGGTATGTGCCGCCCCAAAGGTATGTGCCGCCCCAAAGGGTATGGTTTACAGCCGTTTGGTCATAGTTAATAAGATATCAATTTTGGCCATTTTACCGGCATTTTGGTCACAAATGGGGTGTCAATGTTTGCACTCCAGTCTTGAATTCGTTTTTTTTTTTTTTTTTTTTGAAAAGCCATTTAAAATTAATTCTTTAGGGTAGGGAAAATCGCAGATTTCGGTCATAGATAGGGTAAGGGTTTAGGAATTGGGGAGAGTACCTCCCCGGGAGTTTATAGACTATCATACTTGTCATAATGGCACGTAAAAGTCGGTACTGTACCGTAAGTGTGATAAAGTCCTTAGTCAATTTAATATATGGAAGTTACTGATAGTAAAAGTAATATTTTTGTATCTTAGAAACGTTGAACCGCTGTAAAAAAATTGTTGAGATTGGCTTAAAATACTCCTACTCGTAAAAAAAATGTTAGGTCTATGAGGCACTGGAGCTTTCTCGCAGTTTTATTGTAGTTACCGAAGTTAAAAGCGGTCGAGCGATTCTTGGTGTATTCCGAGCCATCAGGACGGAAGTTAACAGCGGGGAACTCAAATCCGCGCGAAAATGGCTGCTGAATTTAACTGGAGACGCACGCACATTGAATTCGCGCCATTTAAAACACGACACCAAAAAAGGAAATTGCAAATTTTTGAACTGTGATGGATTGTAACGGAACTAAACGTTAAACTCAAAAGTGCAGGAAGAAGCCAATCGAAGAGTTTGCTATATGGAACTTTTCTCTCATACTAGCTAGCTTTTCAGTTTTAATCTACTTATTTTTTCTATTTTTGGCATCATGAGAATAAGTCCGGTTTAGGTCGACCATCTTGTTTCGGTAAGTAGAGTAACACTAGCTGTCTTGTATAAATGTGCAGTGCTCGCGATCATGAGTTACTCTTAAATCTTCGCAGGTTACAAATGAAAGAACTACGGGAATACTAGTATAAGTTTAAGCGAGTTCTAAGTTGTTTTAAAATAGGTTTTTCAGACCGTTGTCAGTTTTTAAATTCTCCCGTAATGGCGCAATCGTTACGACTGCCGCAACCTGTCCCACAGACAGTTGGCATTTGTATGAAATCATTGAAGTTCGCTGACTATTTTTATCGGCTCACTTAACTTTACAATAATGAGCTGGGCAAAGGATGAATGGAAACAGGATCTATCGCCTACTGTGTTAACAAACATCGAAGAGCTAGAGAAGGAAGGAGCCAACTGGAAAAAGTTAAACCAACAACAACAGCTACAGTTGGAAAGATTAGAAGCGGCACTTGAAAAACAAACTCAGCTAACAGCAAAAGAGAAGGATACAAACTTGGAACTTAATCGTTATATTCAAGATATATCAAACAACGTCGTTGAACTGGAAAGTAAATATGAGAAAGCTGGAAAAGAGCTCCAAGGAAGAATAAAACGGATAGCTTTGCTCGAAGATCAACTTCAGCAGTCTCGGCAAAAAGCTAAAACAGAATCAAATAGAGTTGCAGAACTTGAATCGGAAAAAAACAAGAAGCAAAAAAAGTTGGACGAAAAAAAAATAGAGATGGACAAGCTTTTTAATCGACTGAGAAATTATGAAGAACAAACCAAACAAAATGAGGCCAAAGGTTAGTAACTTAGTAATATTTAACGAAGCTGTGATATTCAAAAGACAAAACAGTTTTCCCACCATGCTTTAACTTTTTGCAGGAGGTTGAAATGAGTTTATAAAATATATACTTAACATATTTTAAAACCCATAAGAAAATTTTAAAAAAATGAAGAATTAAATGTTTACAAATTGTGTTCCGTAACGAATAAATCTATAGACATATTGTTTTCAAGTTTGCAAACGTATTGGTTCAGTTGTGAATGGTCTTTTCCGGAAAGTGTGCAACTATCACAAGGCTTCAAAAAGACTTCTAGTCCTCCATCCCTACGGAACCAGACTGTTGAGTAAATGTATGTCCATGTGAATTTTTTTGTTATTAAAGTATCAACACGTTTATGAAAAGACTACAATAGTGTTGTCGAATTCGGAAATAGCTACCAAAACTTCAAGGATGAGGTCGCAAACAGTGTCCTATTTAGCTGTCAGAGGAATTTTTTGAACCTAATCACTTGGCATCTCTAAGTTGGACGAACATGTATTCCTAGTACTTATAGCTTCTTACTGCCAAGCTGGATGTCTTCAAGGACTCGTGTTTCGCTTTGCTGCTTCTATTAAACCAAGTTTTGTTGCTCTTTGAAGACATCTCTTCATTAGGGACGGACCTAATCTAGGATTTCGGCATGCAAATTTCTGTTTCTGTCCGGGTGGCCCTGCAATTTTTTTTACAAGCCTTGTACAGTCATCACCATTGCCACTTCCACAGTGGTAGTAGTCATCCTTGGTAAAGTCATCACCATTACCACTGGAATCACGAGTAGTTGTCATCCCTTGTACAGTCATCATCATTCCCACTGCCATCAATGGTAGTAGTCATCCCTGGTACAGTCATCACCATCACCACTGGAATCTCGTGTAGTTTTCATACCTGGTTCAGTCATCACTATTTCCACTGCCACCACTGGTAGTTGTCGTCCCTGGTACAGCAATCACCATTACCACTGGAATCACGGGTAGTTGTCATCCCTTGTACAGTCATCACCATTCCCGCTCCCATCACTGGAAGTTGTCGTCCCTGGTACAGTCATC
>JAOBRD020510300.1:0-34291 GCA_027575215.2 Hydrozoanthus sils | reverse complement strand
TCCTCGGCACTTTCTTTCCCTAGCCCTACTCCATCCTAGTCACTTTCTCTTTTTAGCCCTGCTCCATCGTCATCTATATCTCTCCTTAGCCCTGCTCCGTCCTCGTCACTTTCTTTCCCTAGCCCTGCTCCAACCTCGGCACTTTCTTTCCCTAGCCCTACTCCATCCTAGTCACTTTCTCTTTTTAGCCCTGTTCCATCGTCATCTATTTCTCTCCTTAGCCCTGCTCCATCCTCGGCACTTTCTTTCCCTAGCCCTATTCCATCCTCGTCACTTTCTTTCCCTAGCCCTGCTCCATCCTCATCACTTTCTTTCCCTAGCTGTGCTCCATCCTCGTGACTTTCTTTCCCTTGCCCCGCTCCATCCTTGTCACTTTCTTTCCCTAGCCCTGCTCCATCCTCGTCACTTTCTTTCCCTAGCCCCGCTCCATCCTCGTCACTTTTTCTCCCTAGCCCTGCTCCATCCTCGTCACTTTCTTTCCCTAGCCCTGCTCCATCCTCGTCACTTTCTTTCCCCTAGCCCTGCTCCATCCTCGTCACTCTCTATCCCTTGCCCTGCTCCATCCTCGTTACTCTCTCTCCTCAGCCCTGCTCCCTTCTTGTCACTTTTCTTTCTAGCCCTGCTGCAGTCTCATCACATTCTGTCCCTCCCTGTCACTTTTTTTCTTTCGGGCTGCTCATCCTTGCCAGTTTCCCTCCCAAGCCCTGCTTCATTCTCGGTACCTCTTGTCCTCAGTCTCGTGCCCTCGTCTTTACTCCAATGTACCTTTCATAACCAAACTTATTGTGGTTTTGTAACGACCAGCCATCAACACATTAGAGGGTATTCAGCCCCATTTGAAGCAGCGGCACAAGGTTTTTGTTTTAACTACGTGTATTACTTATTGTAAAGCTTTACGCGTGGCCTGATTGATAAGTTCCGGTTAAAAACAATCTTTATGGTTCGTTGCTTGATTCAGAGATATAAAATGACAGTATGTAAGCATCAGTTCAAAGCGTGGGACCATACTGCCGAGTCATATTTGCCTTCCCGCGTGTGCATATCCTTCTGAGTTTGGATATACGAAAAATAGCAGAATATCACCCGCTTACAATTTGAAAGCTAATCATTTGGTTTGGCTTTGGTTTTAATGGGCAAGTAATAAGCCGCTAGCTTTGAATTTGTCGTGTTGTGTTTATTCACGATAATGGAACCCCCAATAGAAGACTAACCTTTTTGGAGGTTTACTCGCGTTCCTGATCTATAGGTTGAAAAATTACCATTTGAAATGAAGCGACTTTCTTTGTAAATCAATCTCGCGAATAAATGAGGTATTTTCAAGGGGAGTCAGAATAGCCGGGTGGTTAGCGCTCGTGCCTCCCTCCTCTGTGGATCCCGGGATCGAATCCTGGGTTTCGCACGTAGCCTAAGATTTTTTAATCTTCTTCTGCGCACATCGAAGGTTTTCACCTGATTCTCCGGCTTTCCTCCTTCCACTAAATCGTCCTCACGCCGGGATCTGTGCCGTTGAGCAGTTAAACATAAGCCACTGGTTTTGGAGAACGAGCAACCACTCCCAGCATAACGACGATACAAGATAAATAAAGTTAGTTTTTAGTTTTAGTTTAGTTTCAAAACTATGGTTAACCACGAATTTGCATACAGCTTCGCATAACCTCAGTTCACTAATGCGTGCTTTGTTGCATAGAGTCATAGATAAATCGCCATTGAAAACTGAAAAGCATCAACTACTTGCTAATTTTCATGATTCATTAAAATGCATCAATTATTTACTGTATTATTCACGTAGTTTTCGATAGTTTGATGTCTTGGGTTGGCAGTTTGGGTGGCGAACTATAAAGCAAATCGATGGACTGGTTTGCTTTGACCACAAGATGTTGAAAACTTTTTGTTTAGCAACCTGCTTTTGTTTTCTATATCTTTATTCAGTATGTTCATGGAAATAAAACTTCAAAACCTTTTGGCTTTTCTTTCTAACATGGGCGGCGTGTTGGCCGATACGCCAACGCGATAATCTTGTGTTTGAATTCAATTTCATCGTAAAATTTGACAAGATTTTTTCTTAGATTAGATAAACGTCCATTGATTCTGTTTTGCGACGAACTTTGATCCAATGAATATTTTAAAGTTTTGTTTATCGTTTATGTACACAAAGAAAATTGAGTTACGTTCTGAGCACGCAAAGCCATTGAAGTCACGCAAATTGTTTTATGCAATTTGCAAGGAACTTTTTGAAGGAAAAAAGGCAAATCTTTGTTACCCGAAGCTTTTCATAACGACCATGTTTTTTATTTTAACAGAAATTTTCTGGTCTTCACATTTAAAAGGTTCCGTACATTATGATATGTAAATAATTTCAAGTGTTTTTCCTTTAGACTGCAGCTGACTCGAGGCGGCTTTTCGACGAATGTGACGTTACTAGCTGTTATCGACCCGAGGTGTTGAAGTTTTGCGTCTCATCTGAACTTCTTTGACAAACAAGATAAAACGGCGATATTTCTTTCAGAGTAAGCTTACTTGAAAAGCCAACATCGTTTGTGTCGACAAAGTTGTACAAAGACCCCTGACCACGAAATTCAACAGTGAATACCAATTAAATCTTGACTAATCTTTATAAATATTTGAGATAAATATTAGAAACGACTTCTAGAGTTTCTCAGTAGGGATTCTTGCTGGTACGACCAATACAAAGTTGAAAATTTGAAGCATACAGCTTTCATTTGTAAAGTCTCCTTTATATTAATATGATCGAGTTCGGTGTTCTTTGACTATTTTTAACAAGGGCTCGTTGACGTCTTTTTCTTCTTTTTTTGGACGAGAAAAGAGGAAAAGACTTTAATTTAATGGCTATGAGCCCTTGCTTGCTTTTTTTAAAAACATTACGCTTGGTTGCCTCAAAGTCAAATCGATATCTTTTTCATAAGCAATTTTGGTTCTTAATATTACACTTACAAACGATACGAAACGTCAGATCTATTTTTTCGTTACTTACGGCAAATTTAACTTTTGCAAAACAAAGATTATCGATCATTATCCTGTTTTGGATATTACACAGAAAATAAATTAAAAATGAATCTCATTAAGTCTCATTAAGTTTCCACTTTTGCTCTGTAAAGCTCAACGGAGTCTTGGCACAATTTGAAGTTACCTAGGATCTAGATAAAAGAATTGAAAGAAAAACCGAAGGAAATTTTACTCATTTTCTTTTACTTCAATGTCTCCATACATACTCTGCTATGAATAACGGTTAAGGCGGGAGTAAACCCAAAGCGCGCTTTGTGGCCACTTTTCCTCATGTTTCTTACGATATCTCCGTCCATGGTTTGAATCTAAAAAATCCCTATGCTTAAAACACAGATGGAATGGAGAGTCACTGCCTGAATATTTTAAAATTTTTGGATGAATTTTGAGTTTTGTTTTTTTTTCTTTGAACTTGTACATGTGATTTTTTGGGTAGTTTGAAAATTAATTTTGAAGTTGATATTTGATGTAAATTCGCCAAACCGTCCTCAAACCAAAGTTGTACTAGTCCCTTGCCAGGAGGAACAGTTGGCTGATTTTACTCAAATTTCTTCTTATTCAAATATTTTTTTCAACTTCCTCACTATCCGTCAAAAGTTTGGGCTTACTCCTGCCTTAAGAAAAGACAGATTTTTGGCCATTTACTGTCATTGATGTCCTTGCCAAATTTTGTCACAAATTGTGATGAGTTTTTATACTTTCTTATTCAAAACAATCAGGCCGGCTTTAACCTGTGCAAATCAGTCCCGTGTGATTATGTCTGAACTGGTTTCAAGGGCGCACTGGCGTAGAAATTTTCAAAGTTTCAGATATTTCTAATTTCTCCCTGGCGTAGGATAAAGAAAAATCGCCAGTACCTGAGCGCGCACGAACAATTGGGAATTTCCAGTAGCACTCAAAAAAAAAGCTGTATGTATGTATCATGTATGTAGGTAGGTAGGCAGGCAGGTAGGTAGGTAGGTAGGTAGGCAGGCAGGTAGGTAGGTAGGCAGGAAGGCAGGTAGGTAGGTAGGTAGGTAGGTAGGTAGGCAGGTAGGTAGGTAGGTAGGTAGATAGATAGGAAGGTAGGTAGGCAGGTAGGGAGTTAGGTAGGTAGGTAGATAAGTAGGTAGGTAGCCAGATAGGTAGGTAGGTAGGTAAGTAGGTAGGAGGTAGGTAGGTAGGTAGGTAGGTAGGTAGATAGGAAGGTAGGTAGGCAGGTAGGGAGGTAGCGAGTTAGGTAGGTAGGTAGGTAGATAGGTAGGTAGGTAGGTAGATAGGTAGGTAGGTAGGTAGGTAGGAGGGTAGCTAGGTAGGTAGGTAGGTAGGTAGGTAGGAGGGTAGGTAGGCAGGTAGGGAGGTAGGTAGGTAGGAAGGTAGGTAGGTAGGTAGGTAGATAGGAAGGTAGGTAGGCAGGTAGGGAGGTAGCGAGTTAGATAGGTAGGTAGATAGGTAGGTAGGTAGGTAGATAGGTAGGTAGGTAGGTAGGTAGGAGGGTAGCTAGGTAGGTAGGTAGGTAGGTAGGTAGGAGGGTAGGTAGGCAGGTAGGGAGGTAGGTAGGTAGGAGGGTAGGAGGGTAGGTAGGCAGGTAGGGAGGTAGGTAGGTAGGAAGGTCGGTAGGTAGGAGGGTAGGGAGGTAGGTAGGTAGGTAGGTAGATAGGAAGATAGGTAGGCAGGTAGGGAGTTAGGTAGGTAGGTAGATAGGTAGGTAGGTAGACAGATAGGTAGGTAGGTAGGTAGGTAGGAAGGTAGGAAGGTAGGTAGGAAGGTAGGTAGGAAGGTAGGTAGGAAGGTAGGTAGGTAGGTAGGTAGGTAGGTAGATAGGTATGACTTGTATGTGTGTGTGTATGTTTTATGTTTTCTGTGTGACACACTCACAGCCAAAAAACGGTGTTTATACCCGAGGGGATTCGAGCCCAGACTCCCGTAGCCATTGTTTTTATGAGCAGTACACTGTCAGTGGACCAACAGTTTCGATGGGCTTTAAAAATTGTCGAGCAAAATTGTTAACATAATCATCAAAATGGCTAATGTAGAAATAACAGGTTTTACATGTTAGTTTGGTTTGAACTTGTAAAACTGAAAGTGAATTCATTGCCTTCGATCATTGTGGGATATCGATTTCTGTTTTCGAAAAAAATCGTTCTTTTTTTAGTTTTGTTTCGCTATGTTTATATTTAGTCCTCTCACTGAAAAATAATTATAATTGATTAGTTCTGAAATTTTTGTAGATCGTATCTTATCTGTTTCAAATCTTAGGTGTATTGCATTTGCGTGTATGCGAGCCTTGAAGTCTGGCTTCCCAGTTATTCACTTCTCCCGGAAAGGCTTCGTTGAAAGTGAAAACCGTTTACATGAAAAACAATATTCTTAGCTTTTGATTCGGGGTCAGAATAAGATGAAGGTAGTTAAGTTAAGGTTGCAATATTTCTTATGGTTTATACACGAGACCAAAACTTTAAAACTGATCCTCTTCTACTAAGACAATGCGACTAGATGTCGCTTAAAGTTAGAAGCGACGAGCTTAACAACATATTGCGTTGTTTCCTTTGGCATTTCCTACAAAAGAAAATAAAGAATCAAAAGAACTGATAATTAAGGTCTGTGGTAAGTTTTCGCACCAGAAACAGTTTTGAAATTTGTAAGATGTGTAAATGTTTTTCCCTACACTTAAGTCCAATACTACCAATTAATTCAAAATATCCAACTTATTTTCGAACTCGTGTTGTTCCGATCACATAAAGATACACGCCGGGGATGTTTGTCGTGCTTTTGTAATGGACGTCACGTTGCAATAGTGGCCACGAAAAGTGTTTTTAGCTTTTAAAGAAATAGCTTTTAAATAAAAGGCCGAATTCCCCTTTTTATAGCGGTTTAAGATTAAACGACAGATTCAGGTTCTGCGAAATTTGTTTCAGACTAGAGTTTTACGCTTTGCGTGATGCGTGAACTTTGCAGACACACCATGGTTTTCATCTGGGCTTAGCATCAATATGCTTGAATATTCAAACTTGAGTCTTATTTTTAGATAAACTTTGCGATATGAGCTCTGAATGAAGTCATTCAGAATACACTTCAGCCAGCGAAATACTACCGCCACTGATACATGACTCTTATCTTAGTTTAATAAGTTAGTAATCTCTTTCATTTCTTGTATGGAGTTTAGAAATTGTGCCTGGCTTAGCACCTCAAGAAAACCGTCGTAAAGACTTAAGAAACTACTGAAATCTTTACCTGCCGCCCACTGCGGCCATTCGTAATCCATAAGCCGTGGGAGTTTTAAAGAATTGTCTCGCTGACTCCGTGTTGTTGCAGGTGAAAAGTTTTATATTGGCCCTGATTGCATCAACTACATACAAGAAAAGAAGGGTGGAATTTTAAAGTTGCCATAAGACGTTTCCGTTAGTTTGGCCATCCTCTTTTGAATCAAAATTATTTTCTTATGAGTCTACTGGTTTGGACGGGTTTTGATAGGTTGCCGGTTGCAAGTTTTGAGAGATTAAAATAAAAGCATGCAAATTTGTGTTTTCAAAAACAGTATTTTGAAAACAGATTAAGAGAAGAGCTCAACCGAGGTTTAAAACTATCTCAAACAAGATAGAATTTACGAAATTGGGATTGAAAAAGATAGCGTCAGAAAGACAATTTTGTTGGACAAAAACGATAGAGAGGGCATTTTTGCACCTTTTACTCGCTGACTTGCGGAAATAACCTCGCATTCTTAAGCTTCTCGCATTGTCAAGACCAGGCAAAGGATTAAACTTAATCCCGTACGCAGCCTGTCGTAGGTGTTCAAGAAAATTCGCCCGCGACTACATATCAATTATGATATTTAACTAATATTTCAACAACTCTTAAAAGTTGTAACCGTGATAAAGTAATCTAAAGTTGGTAAAACACTGGGTGTATGTAATTTAAGGCTCTCTTCAACAAATTGGCCGACAGAGTGACAACAAGAAAAAACAAAATATTTCCAAAACCCTCGAAAGGGCGTCATTTTTGGGCTAGCACTTAATTGTTTTGTTGTCTCTTCTCTCTTGTTGTTTCTTCCCACGCGCGCACTCATGGCGGGCAATTAAGCTTTCCGTTTGCATGTTTTCCAACAAAGAAGACGTTTATCGTAAACAGAAACGCCTCTTTTGTCAATAAAATATTCTTAACGAGATAAGTCAGATAACAACAACTTATCTTTAAGGATTTAGGAGAGTTGACGCCACTTCGCCGACAAAAGACTAGATCAGTTACTTAAAACTCTTTGACCTGGTTCAAAATGTCTGTGTTCCTAGCAGTATTTATGAACTCTATGGTAACGACAGACTGTTGCCAGGAATAGGCGAAAAACATTATTAAGATTTTTTAGATGATTCATTCTTGATTCTTTCCTCCATATTAACTTTAATTTTTTTGAGTTGGAAAAACTGTTTTAGTCTTCTCCCAATCCGCCCTAGGACCTACCCTCCGATCTATCCATTCGGTTAACTTCTTTAACCTATTTGGCTCTCTCTGATTCTAAATACAAACTAAAATCTACAGAAAAAATAAAAAACATATGACCAATTTTTAAAAAATGTAAAGCTAAAGCAAAATCTAGGAACTCGTAGTGGTCTTTGTCCGTCTGACAACCCGTTTTGACATTGGTTGAATTTTTTTTCCAGAATTTCACATCGGTACGCTAACTCGGCTGATATTCTTCGTAAAATTGGCTACCTTAACAACATGCACACCTTTTAGAATTTTTCAATCTCACAACCGGTACCCACTGCAAAAACATGTGCAAAGAATTATAAATCCTTCCTCAACTTTGCGAATTAGATCAATTCACTGCGATCAGTCGAAAATGACAAAAGTGCGGTTCAATATCTAAACGACTTTGCGGGAGTTGATTAACTGAACGGTTTAAAAATACAAAATAACGACCCGTTAAAAAGCTTCAGACGGCCAGTCAGTGGGTCATTTGTTTTAATCGCATTTTTAAACCTTATTTTAGTAGTTGTAACCTTGAAGTCAGACAAACCTGATAGGTTAAATTAATAATCATTATGAATAGTCTACGAGTGATCATGAATTCTTTAAGGGTAAATTGATAAAATGAGGAATTTTAAGACAAATGTCAATATCTAGCAACATTTTGTAATACAAACTTTTACAAAAGTAATTCAGATTCCAAGTGAGGAAACACAAAAGTTTGGTTGTTGTGGCCACAAGAAGAAACATTACCAAGTGCAGGCCATGAGACAAAATGTTACTAAATGCCTTTACTTCAGAACCAACAAAACATCGCTGATTATATAGAAAGTAAGGAAAAAGGTTTTATGCCATGCACCTAATGTCATTGCTCAGCTCAGGTTTGTAACCTTTTCCCCAGTTCCTACTTTACTGGTTGCCAGGGCAACGGTATCAAGCTTCAAGGCCGAGAACAAGACGAGCCGGCTTTTCTGAAGCGTTGGGGACGAGTGGCGAAGGACTTGCTCTTTTACTAATTTTAGTTCTTTTGACCACTGGCCTTTGATTGCTCGACCTTATACACTCGCTATGCATCGCTTTACCAGTCGAATTATCGAATTGAATCAATTCCTTGCAAAATGCAATCTAGAGTATTCTATCCGTTTCAACTTCTTTTTTACTATAAAAGAGCAATCTTCCCTGGCTACGGGAAAAATTTAACTTTTTAAAGAAAATTTCTACTTTGAAGCTCGCTTGCACCTGTTTTTAATAACGCACTTTGCCATATGCCGACCACATTTTTTTCCAAAACGACAAGTTTGCATTTAATATTTTTTTTCGATCAGAGGAAAAACACCTGTGATAAAATGGCAATAAAGAAAGAAGTATGAGTTGCAGCTTTTACAGCTTAACACAAGTTTCTTAAAATTTTAAATTTGATGATAAATTAATTTGAACCAAACGGCAGTGCTAGATCCATCATTCGAGATTGTTCTATTGCATTTGAATGAAAAGTTTGGAGTTTCTTTTATCGAGAGCACTTTGAGGTACCCAAATATATGAAATTAGACTTTGAATCATCTCAGATCAGGTCAGGAGTGAACGCTTTCGTTAAAGAGAAAAAAACCAGAAGGCAGAAACTAAAATCGCCTTGCCTTATAATCAGTGTAAATAAAGGCAAAAACTCAGTTTAATACTGTATAAATAAGTTTGATATCTGTGTTGCGACTAATTTCAAGTTCCCTTGTTTTAGTTTTTTTGCAACAAGTTTTGAAGCTTCAACTTAACACTGAGTACTCTAAACAACCGCAAAAGATTTCCATGAGCAGCCATGTGTTACTGGTTAAACAGTGAGCGAATAATAGAATTTTACAGCCTCATTTAATTTCTATGTAATTGCAGGTAAACCGATCTTGTCCTTCGGCCAAGGCTAAGGGAAAAATAACATTTAAGTGATTACTTTGTCTCGTGTTCATGAAATAATTAAAAAAAGCTACATTCGTTTTGAAAATCTTTTGTATATACAAATAATATTGAGAGAAAAGAAATTACCAAGGTAAAGAACATTTTAGGAACGTATTGAAAAGTCGAGGTCATGATACATAAAGAGAAAATTTATATATTTCGTTGTACAACTGTAATTTAATCCCTAATGGTTACCTTTGTGTACTTATACAAAGGTAACCCGTGGCATTTGTACGTCTTCGCAGAAAACACGATCGCTAACGGCCAATGTTCCTTGAAAAATTAGAGTCGAATGAATAAGAGTATAACTATAAACACTTACATACAAAAAAAGGAACATTTAGAAAAAATTCGAGTTTCAGTTCTCAGAATATCCAGCCCCGGCCAAAATCGCACTGAAGTTGTTGAACCGCACTGTAGAACCGAAGTATTTTTCAAACATAAAAATCTTAGTTTTTATCGAGCAAATTGTAACTTTTATTAATAACGGCTAGTTCTGAAAACAGCTGCAGTTATTTATGAATTTTGCATGATTGTCAGAAGGAGCTACTCAGCTGGTGAAATGGGGGTGAAATCTGCCGACGGCTGTGTAGATCAAATTTGCTGTACGTGAGAAAATGTTAGAAATATGTTTTGTCTTAAACGAGAACTGTATCTCGTGGGACAGTGTTTTTCTCAGTCTTCGTGGCGTTGAGAACGAGCGGCTTTCTTTTGATAATTTGCATTACCAACAAATTCTTCCCCGTAAACACATTTTGATATTTGAATGATCGAGAACCAGGCATAATTAACCCTGTTAGCGAGAGGATCGACTGATTTTCTACTGATTTTCAAGCATTCAAAAATTATTTCCCGCTACAATTTTAAACGGTTAGAATTAGAAAGACTACCAAGAGTATTTTGTTTTTAAAAAAGAAGCTGTTCGTGAGAAACTTGACTGATTTTTATTTCCCCAAAATGAAATTTTCTGATACCGACC
The DNA here is from genome assembly GCA_027575215.2 of Hydrozoanthus sils. Taxonomy (NCBI): domain Eukaryota; kingdom Metazoa; phylum Cnidaria; class Anthozoa; order Zoantharia; family Hydrozoanthidae; genus Hydrozoanthus; species Hydrozoanthus sils. Next base: position 23,904 of record JAOBRD020510300.1, on the reverse strand, counting down.
AAAACCTGTTCGAGAAATGGCGGAGTCCACAGGCATATTTTAAACCTGGCTAATTATTTTAATATTTTTTATTTTATCAGCTGAACTTTGGGGTTATAAACGTATGCTTGCCAGGCCTTGGCTTTGCCACTAGAAGGTCAATATAGTCAAGTACTTCACACTTACGAACTAAAGCCATCCAGTAGAAAATCGGCGGCTGGACTTCGCTCTAACTACTTTATATTTTATGCAAATGAAAAACATTTTGGCAGTGTTCTCTGTTGAATAGGAAACCTGCCATTCTAAAAGTACTTGTCATTTCAAATCCATTCAAAACAACCAGAGCGCAATTTAATTGTCATGTTCTTACAAGCATAATTGCCATTAAGAATGCAATCAGCCAAAGCTTTCTTTCACTTTAAAGAGAGATCAGAATTTTGGCTCTCGCGGTCTCTTGACATTTGTAACTGAATTGCTCTTATATAGCTTAGTACCGCGGTTTGCCGCAACACAACACTAAACAAACATCATATCAAAACACGTTCGACCAAAAACTGATTAAAAGAAACTCTGAGTGTACGTCGTGGAAGAAAACAGTTTTCAAACGGACGGCGCGAGTTTTAAGTATGTTTAAGATGGCTAAACTAAAATGAAATCTAGAAAACGCTTGAAGCGGTTTCCTTTATGCTGTTAAAGCTTCCGGTCGGAGGAAATTAAGAAAAACGTCATCACATCGAATATTCATGAACCGCGGGGGGGTGGGTATTCGTCGTCTGGTTTGCAGAAAAACGAGACAGTCAGACAAACAAATTTCTAGACGTGTCTGAGTTTTGCTTTTTCCCGCAACTCTAGACGTTCAGACTGTCTACCAGACAATTATTTGGCTTTGCGCAGACGATTGTGACTGCGCGTGACGAAAACACACGCATTTGGAGTCGCGGCCTGAATACGGCGCTTTATTGCCCTCACGAAAACCTCTTAAGAGTCCCAGTGTGTGTTGACACACAATATGACTTGAAAATTCAGAGCTTTAATGATATATCTTCTCTATTTAAAGATTTTAACATATTCCCATCGGGGAATAGATCGCTTAATCCCTTAATGCGTTCGAGTAAAAGATTTTTATTTATCGACTCGATGAACAATAACTAAGTTGCGATAACTGTAATCTCGGTAAATCCGAAATGCCACGATCTGTGAGTTTTGTTTTCGAGTAATTCATAATTTTGTCAGTAAAGATTAATAGAGTCTATTGATTTTCGTGTAGTTCTCGGTGAATATGAGTAAGGATCGGTTGTTCTGAGGGAAATACTCGGGCCTATTCAAACGCTTTGTAAGTGACTGCCGCCTACACTTGAACATTTTTTATTACTGTATTTGTTTTGTCCCTATTATCAATTAACCCGACACAGCTACCCTGAAACTATTGCCTTAAAACCGCTTTTGAAAATACAAAACATACTCTTACATTATCATTTTTAAAAAGGGTTAAAAGTGGAACCCCGATGCGAGCACCCGTCTTAGCTCACGAAAACTCGTTCGAGCACTTTTTCTTTTGACTCTCGTTCAGCTTTTTTTGCTTCTACTACAAAACGAAATCGAAGAGGAATAAATTGCCGATAAGTTGCATTGTCAAGATTTATGTACATAAACGAAAAAATAGAAACCGATACGTGACCAATCTCTCGCCGAGTCAATTTAACAGAGGACGAAGATCCCGGTAGCTGAAGGGCACTGTTGAATGAGAATTAATTTCCACACCGGAACTATGGTTTCTGCGCGGAAATACGTGCAGGCATGCAAGAAAAGAAAAGTTTCTGTGTTGGAAATGAACACAAAAATTCAATCATGTTTGTTTTGGTTGAAAATTCTGCTGGACAGCTTTGTCATTTACAATACAAAAACGAGCTGCGCTTGTTTTTCGCACCGAATCCAATCAACACATGTTGAATAACACGTTACACATTTCGTTCTTGTCAATCATTGTATGACAGTTTTTTCAATTTAATTTTCTCCTCAAGAACACGACGAATCTTTTGAACTTAAACATGGCAAGTATCTTCCCATATTCAGTACGTGCTTAGAAAAAGCAATTTTACGAAGATATATAGAATGTTTATTAAGAATGCTAATGGTTTGAGATATTAAAACGTTGGGTTGTATAAAGCTGTCTTTCTCGTGTTTGGATTGGATAAGATTTAAGTGAGTGTGATCTGATTGGCTGAAAAAGCCGCTTGAACATGCGCGACTAGAGATGATTTCCGAAGCCTTTGCGCATGTAACTTGTTTTCTTGGAGGAGTGTTTTCAGTGAAAAGCCGAGGAAGTTAGTAGTAGGGTTTTGTGACGGTGATTTTTGTCCAAATCCTTCAACAACCATGTAAAAGAAAATTGAGTTTTGTAAAGCGATGGAGAGCAGTATGGTGGTTTCAAGTCCACAGAAAAGAGCGCCCACTTCATCTGATGCGAACCTGAGTATAGTCCTGAGTCTAATGTGTCACACGACTTGTCATCGGCAAGGGGGTGAGACAGAGAGATTCGCAAAGAGAGCCATAGAATCACTTGTTAAGAAGCTTCGTAAAAAGACAGATGAACTAGAGTCCCTGATCACTGCTATTACGACTGTTGGTGCCCAACCTTCTAAGTGTGTCACGATTCAAAGAACCCTGGATGGCAGATTACAAGTTTGTGAACGTAAAGGGTTTCCACATGTCATATACGCTCGCCTTTGGCGATGGCCAGATATACAGAAGATGGAAATGAAGCACTTAGAGATTTGTCGTTTTGGCTACGATTTAAAATATGAAAGCGTGTGTGTCAACCCGTACCATTACGAAAGGATTCGTAGCCCGTCAGGTAAGGTGTACGATATATTTTTTTTCTGTTGTCTGAGGTGGCTTTGGGTCGGTGAACTAGACCTTGGTACATGTGCTGGGTCACCTTGATTCAAAAACATTAAACTGAGAATTTTATATTGAAAGCATCAGTTTTTATCGCCTTCTCGAAACCCACTGGATTATTTCCAAGGCCCCCTTTTTTTACTTTTGAGAAGTAAGCTGTCATAGATTGTTTGTGTGACGTTTATTATGCTTTCAAGCTGGATGGTAACAGAAAGTTCTTTCTCCCAAAGAGACACGATCGGGGGTAGCCAATATTATGTAAACTCAGGTTCACCATTCTATTGTTCTTTCTGCTGCTGGGGCTATTCTGTCAAGCGAATTAAAATAATTGTTGCGTGCCAATATGATTCGAGAAAGTGCTAAAACAATTTGGCGCTGTGGTCATTGTTATGACACGTTCTGTATGAGTTGCTCGCTCTCATATGTCCTGCTCAGTTTTTTCCTAACTCATGTTAAAATGTACTAACTTCGAGATGGTTCTAATTTGCATTTAGTGTAAAACCCCAGCTTGTTTTTCTCATATGCAGAAATGCATTGTTTAGATTAGGAGAGCTGCTTTGACTATTTTGCATTTTTAATTTTGAGAAGAAAATGGCTTCGCGAAAGCAAGTGACGCACGAATTTTTTCTCCGGACGCGATTCTTGATACCTGTGACCCTTATCGTGTCTCGGCCTCACGCCAAATCTCAGAAAATCGTTTTTTGTGGGAGCAATGGTTATTTTGTCTGGTTTTTGTTTAAGTATTATTGTTGGTTAGTGGTCATTGTCTGGCGTGAACGGTTCTTGTCTGAAAATGTCTGTAATGTCGTCTGTAACGCACAGAGAATAATTTGGGGAGCAGATCTATTTTTGTTTGAGTTTTACCCACCGCCGCCAAGGCATATTGCGCACTTTGGAGTCTTAACAGGCTAAAATCTGCCTTTCTATGAACTCGCTCAAAAGAAATTGTGACGAAACAAACAGCTATCTCATTACTATTCAGTCTTCTTTAATTAAAATATCATGAAATAACTGATCGAGCGGCTTTTGAGAAAGCTTGGAAATATTTTTAACCTTTTCGTTTGCGCTGCATGGCAGTTTCTTTCAATGATGTCCATTTGTTTGAAAGCTAGGCGGCAGAAAATTATCATGGTGCCACGATGTCCAAAAGCGGTGGCTATTGTGTGGAAATATGAAATTTTTGCGAGTATTGTCATAATTTATTTCAAACGACCGATTTGAAAGTAAATTTTACGTGTCTCTCGCCTGTTTTTGAAGATAGCCGTGTTAGTCATTGATTCTGTTTACTACTTGGCGTAAGGCAGTTTGATAAAATTTTTCTCAAGAAGATGTTTTATATCTGCGTGCACTTCGAACTATCCGACGTTGTATTTGTTCGGTTTCTTAGTTTTGGACAACAAAACAAAACCACAAAGAGTACACGAAATGTATTTTGGTGATTATTAGAAGTGACGTGCTAAGGCAAACGTCACGTACATATGTTAAAAATCACTCTTCTAATCTGTTCATCAGAATATACTTCGTTGAACGCAAGTTGTAAATGAAGTTTTATTTTGAACAAGCTACAGCGAGCGTTTCTCTGTTTATGGCAACAAGAGTGAAATTGTGTATTCCGTGATGAAATTGGCATTGTTGTCAAATTTCAAACGAACCCCCAGGGAAATGTTGTGACTGGATTTCAATTTCATCATAAAATGAAAAGTAAAATTTGTAACCGGCACAGCGTGGCCACGATGAAATTCTTCAGCAGATAGAGTTAAATCGGAGTTTTGTTGTGCTACGATTGAAATTATTACAAATTGCGTCCTGATAAGGCGTATTTCACGCACCGTGTTTTGTTGTCGAATCTCTAGAATCAAAGTAAAATGTCTACAGGCGTTTAGAATAAATCTTACTTTGTTGTGTGGGTTCGTTTCTGTGATTGCGTGTTAATTTATCTCATGGTTCTAAAGACAATCCAGACCACACAGCAAGCTACTGTGTCTCAATCTTAGAAAGTGAACTCAAAAATTTCATACTTGAGTAGTTTTCTCTTCCCTGTTGTAAAAAAGTTCCTGTTTAAACAAAATACTTCCCACTAAATTATAATTTAAACTGAGCGTCATTCATGTCTCTTGCAAATGTCTAAGCTTGTAGGTGAAAATTGTGACATAGGATCTTATGGCTAGATCAAATCTAAAAAATGTCTGTGTTGCATGTTTTTTTAACCTCACGCCTGAAACGAATAGGATTCAACAGTGTTTAATAAAAAGATTTTTCAGTATTGTGTGGTTAGGGTGAATGATTTAAAGGGTTTCGGAATTTTCAGCAATTTGTAATTTCTTTCCGGGAATTAGGTAAAAATGGTCGTTTGAATTTTTTTCCAGTGCAAGTACGATTTTCTGTCTTATTGCTAAAGAAAACGAAACACGAGTCACTGTTTTTGTGACATATTTGGTTTGTAATAAATTTGTTTTTATCTGAATTTTAACAATGGTTTATGCCCTGAAGAAATTTCGTCCAAGAATTTAAGCTAAAATGTGAAAAGTATAAGTCATATGGCAATATTTGTAGAGAGATTAAATACTGTCACCTGTTCCTTTTAGCAATATTCAAAATGGATATCTGAAAGTGATATCTTAGTTTTAAGGATTTGAGTAAAAACATTCTTTGTGCTTTTAGTATTATTATATTTTTTGTTCAAAATTTCTTATCTTTGACAATTTGTGAAAATGTTATAACCTTCACACCACATTAACAACCACTTTCCAGTATACAAGCAGTGAACAATACTAAGATATTGGCTTACTTAAATATATACCAGTTGTGTATAGAAATTTTCTTTTGCTTGATCACCTTTCAGCTTTTGTTGCTGACTTGGACTTTGCCAGTTATGGTTTCTTACTCTTTCATTAGGGTAGTAACAACAGTTTTATAAAACTAAAATGCTAACAGTTTTAGCAATGCTTTTCAGAGTTAGGAGATGCATGTTGTAACCTTTACAGAAGCTTCATGTAAACTATATTTGCGATAAGGTGTTGAGAACAATTTTAGACTGTAGACTGTAGTTCTGTAGCATAGAACTGTAGTTAAAAGGGTACATATTCATTGACTGACTATACAGCTTTGAACAGGCTTAATCAGATTAAGAATGTCTTTTATAAGTACTCAAAGTTGGCAGTATAATCTACAGAGAGATTAGCAGAATGTTTGGAGCTGAAGTAAAATATATCCAGAGGCCACAAATTTTTAATTAGTTGGACTATTGTTCGCATTTCATGGGAGCAGTTGGAGTGTGTCACTGGAAGTTCCACATTCCAAGGATGTAAAATCATACATCATTATTTTTTTCTTGTATTAAACTAGAGGTTTTAAGTTCCATATATATTATTATTAAGAACTAAGCGTACCTCTACAACTATTTCAAAATTTTTTATGGTCTAAGTAGTTTGTTATTTTGTGAGTTTGTTATTCTTTTGTTTCTATCATGTGATCTCTTGTTACTTTCATTTGGCAGTGCAAATAAAAATTATTTTAGTCTGTATTAAGACTCAGTTGCGGTAGCTTCTTGAGCTCAAATACAACACGAAGTATGTCAAGGGAGTTAAGCGCATTTGGCTCTATTTTCATTAAGTAAAACCAGCGTGTTAAAGGTCAGTCTAGTGAGATACGTCTAGACAAGTATTCTAATTTTAGTTTGCTAGAGCGCAGATGGTGGTAATAATTTCCTTATTTGTGTACATATATATGCAGTCTAATCTATTCTTCAAGAGGCTAGAAACTTAATTTGCAAACCAGTTTTTGTTTTGCCTTACAGTTCTGTATAAGTCAGACAAAAACAAGTCTGCTAGTTATTCTAATATGTGCTACTCTGAAGCAATATACTGTTATATTTGTTATAGTTGATTTATTTATTATGGCCAAGCTCAGCGTTTATAACCCATGGCTTGCACGTGGGTATATGATATGTGCAAACTTTTATTTTGTCTGTCATATTTGCTAAAGAGTGGTGAATAAAAATTATTTTGAGCCAAAATCCTGTCAGGCCCAGCAGTATTTGAGGTTCAAGATCTATCGATTTCTTTCAATTTCATGAGCTGACCTTAGTTGCGTAACAGTTGCTTTTAATAGCTATATTTCTATTCAAGCACCAAATCTAGTTTTTTGTCTCAGATGACATTATTTTGTTTACTTACACATTAAATTTTAAGTCAAGTTTTACAGGCATTGGAAAACTTTGTTTATTAAAATATAGTATAAATCCCCTTTGTTTAGAAATCTGCTTTCATCAAGTTTGTTTGTGAACAGTATGCATGAATGCATACTGGGACCTTTTCATTCATAAGCTGTCACAACTAAGAATTATGGGAAAAAAATTTTTAGACTCAGAACTACAGATCATAAAAAGCTTTATTGGGGACTGTAGCTTGTTGTTATTTTCTATTAATTAACATATTGGTTAAACCAATGATTTGTCACTAGTTGTTTTAATCACATTAGTAAACAAGCAGATAATCCCAGATTCTATACATGTTAGTTGTCTGATTGCTAAGTTCAAAATTTTATGTAATTTGAGCCTGGTGATATTTTAGAGTTTCCATCAGTAGGCGGCTCTCGTTCTTAAACCAAAAGAAAATTTAGACTAGGAAACAAGAGGTTATCAGATCTTTCGCTTTCCCTACTCTGGGACTGATTCAGATGCACCATATTTTGTAAATAGTTTTGTCTGGTTCTTGTCAGCAAATATCCTTATTATGTTCATTTTGCTAATGATTCTTTGGAAGTGATAAAAACATTGATCACCCTTTGTCTGTCTACTGTGCTTTGTTGCAGCGTTAATTAGATCTGAAATAGTCTAAAAGTCTGTTGTTTTGTATCTTGCAATTGAGTTTGTAGTAGTCTCTCAAAATATATTTGACTCTGTTAGTAGTTCAAAATGTTTGAGCTTTGCTCAGATGGACAGTTCTAAACAAAATGCACTACATCCAGGTTAAAAGCCAAAAATTTCAGAACCTTAGAAGTGCAAGCAAGCCCACATTTTGTTCCAAACTGTTATAAAACCAGCAAATTTAACTTTGTGGGACAAAATATACTTTTGATTTGAGTTTAGAAATATATTTAAGCAGGAGAGTAAAAACTACAAAGTTGTAAATGTTATAATATTAAATTTAAATAGAGGTAGGTACCCAAAATAGTTCGAGATGAATGAACTCACATTGTCAGATTTAATTTCCAAATATGTGCAGGAGCATTAAGGAAATTAAATAATCTAGCCAATGTTTTTCTCTTCTGCTTTGGCTGCTCCCAGTTGAAGCTTGGAGATTGTGCCTCAACTGTCACAAATTATATTAATTTAATATCTTGAGTTTTTTTTTATGAAAGAAATTGTAGTTTTTATTTTTGTTAATAGAAGTTAACAATTAATTTTTTTTAGTTTATTTCATTTACATGATAATCTTTTTTGAAAAATAGATTTGAAGGTCGAGTGAATCACATGTTGTTTGTTACATGCCAGTTGACTGAACTATATCTGGAGACCACCAGTGAGACATTATGTCATCTAGTTCAATAATAGAATCAAACCAGACATTGTCTAGTTTCTTAAGTATCTAAAGGTCAAGTTTATTCATTTAGTAGTTGTAGCTTGTTTTGTTTGTAGAGATCTATTTTGCAAACCTTGTTTTGCTAAATCCAATTAAAGCCGGAAGTTACGCTGAGTGCGAGGAAGACAGTCCATAGTTGTCTCAAGTATAAAGAATTTCTACTTTGTACAGTACTTGACAATTCCTAATCAATAAAATGAAGTTACAATACATTTTGAGTTAAATATCTCTGGTTGCTGTCAGGTTTTTTTATAGAATACAAGGTGGATATTGATATGTCTGCAATCAAGTCTGATTGATCTCAGATGAAGTCATGCGATAGTTTTCATTTATCATAAGTATTTGTCTGGATTTTATGCAAATTTTTACAGGTGCTAAATATTGTCTTTTGCTGCATAGCCGTAGGTGTCACTTGAGATGATATTGATTATTCATTATACAATTATCACGCAGTTTGATTTTTCTGTCTTCTCGGATAAGGAAGTTAAATTGTCCTATGTTTATAATTCTAGGCTGTAAACCTGTTAGATTTTCCGACTACCTATAAGTAATGAAGACTATAAGCTATTAGTTTTATAAGGGTTATTTCCATTTAGTTAATTCATTATTAGGTGCGGTCACCGCTGAAAAAAGCCTGGCGCACATGAGAGGAAACGGCTGAGCAAAAAGTCTCGCTAGGTCATTAGCTCAGTTGTTTCCTCCCATGTGCACGTAAATTTTGGTAAGATTTTTGCTGCGCAAGGCCGTGAGACAAATATCTAACCTGCTTGATAATTTTTTCCTCACCAAAATGTATGTGCACATGGGAGGAAACAGCTGAGCTAATGGCCTTGCGAGACTTTTTGCTCAGCTGTTTCCTCTCATGTACACTGGGCTTTAGAGTAAAAAGTGTGTATAATTTTGATTAGATGTCAGGGATACCATATTTGAGCCAAGCTATTTCATAATATTTGTGTAGTGTTGCTGTAACTTAATATTTGTTAAATGTGACATTTACATAAAAAAGTCAAGCTTGATTATATGATAGTTTTGCCACTGAAATCTGTCAGAAGGTAAGATTTCAGACTTTTCTAACTGAAGTACTTAATTAATGAATAACATAAACTCAGAATTATTTGTCATCACAGTTCAATTAGTTTTAAGATGATTAAAAGCCGGTTAAAAGTTTCACCATATATTATTGACTGTTTTGTAAATGTGACAAGGAGCAACAAATAGCTGTCGACATTTTTTTAAATTAGTTGTTAACCTTGGAAAGATTATGAAGAAAAGAAAATTTAAAGGCACTAAGAACTTTTATATGTATTTTATCTACAGTCAGAGATACTTTTTCAAATCAAATATGAATACACTGCAAAGTTTTGTCAAAATTAGATAGCTGGGTCAGACATACCAAAGAGTTAAAATATGCAGAGATGTCAACTCTCCCGCATTATGCGGGAAACTTATGCATTTTTGCCTGATCTCCCGCACTTTACGGAAATCTCCTGCATATTTAAAGAAAATTTAGATAAACTAAAGTATACAAGAACAACAGTAAGCTGTTCATTTGTTCCTGACCCATGAAAGGCAATGCAACTATGAGCAGTGTTCTGTTTTACTATCGTGTATTAGGCATCCATTCGTGAAGGGTCCAAACAATTGTGTGTATAAAAAGGCCACATAAGAAATATGATGCGGGCAATGTAAACAGTACACAGTAAAACTTCTAGCCCCCCCAAAAATCTCCTGCATTTTGAAGTTCGAGGGTTGGCATCTCAGAATATGTGACTTTGAGAGTAATCTTTTATCAGCAGTAGTACTTTGAAGTCCTTAGTAATAGTATATACATGTACTATTATTTATTTTTGACTGCGAGAATTTCCACTCTATATGGGCCTTATTTTGGACTGTACTATTATCAATTTCTGGGTTTCGGAAGCCAAGCATCTTCACTGCAGGTTTTCAGGCTATAATTATTATTCTTCTGGGACACAATGTTCAGTGTTTACATTCATCAATCCTCATTTTTGACAAGAAGCAGCACCCAACTCCAAGAAAAAAAGTTATTTCATACTTTTTTTAAGTATTAAAAATTATGGTTTATTTTACAAACTTGTATTTGAAATCTTTCCACCTAGTATACTATTATTCCATTCTATGCTGTTATTAATTTTGAAAGGTTTTTCCACCCTGTACCACTATTCTGCTCTATACTATTATTAGGGACTTTAGAGTAACCTTCTTAAGGTTGTATGGAAGAATACAATAGTTCTGTAGATCAGAGGGTAATTTCAAATCCACAGTGTTCCAGTTGATTCAGGACTGTAAATAAGGCAAAAAAGAAGGAACATGCAGTACAGTTACTTACTGTTGATGACGCAGAACATGTAGCTTACATAATTTATAATCAATTCATAATAAAGGTTAAATTGTCCTCATATTTTGCAAATAGAAATCAAAGTTGACATGCAGCTACAACTAGGAAAACATTTAAACTATTATTTTGTTTCTCAAATTCTGTTCATTGATATTTCCAGGTGAAAAATTGATGTTTGAAAAATAGTTTTTCTCTTTGGATGAATAGTGTTAACAAAGAAGTGGAACAATGAAGGAAAAGAGAAAATAGTTCCAAATCCGGAACAATTATGTCAGTTATTCCCTCAGAAGTATCCATGCCCTTATTTGGAAAGTTGGCGGAGAAGCGATTAGTGCTATATATGCAGAACTAATTATGTTCGTTATTCATTTGTTCTTTTGGCACAAGAGAACTTTTGATTATTTTAAGACTGCAGTTGCAGTTGAACAGTGCTTAGATTTGTTCACATTCACCCTTAGCCCCTGAGTGTTGTGGTCTTGAGTAGGTCGGGGAATAAATACATTCAAGACTTTTCTCTTTTATATTATTTCTTAAGAGTTTTTAATAATGGTTTTTGTATCCCACTTGGTTACAAGTTTGAATATACCAGGGAACGAACTGACCATAGCTTCTCAGCTTATAATTCGATTGTATGTGTTTGAGTAACAATTAAATACCTGAGGCTTATGCTGTCAGGACCCACATTGCATATTGTTTTGTGTCATGTTTGTGTAGGAGTTGGAACAGGTTAAAGGACAGGTCTCGGGTTAAACACTGTATTTGTAGAAGAAGTACTTTGTGCATGTTAGAAAACAGTCTTAATAACCTTTTTCACCAGATCAGCGTTTTAAGTTTTTTTTTAAACAATGAAACGTTCCCAAATTGCAAAAGTAATGCAATGTTAAAGAAATGTCACCTTTCGCACAGTGAGGCTTGATGACGTCACACCTATGTAAGGTTCAAGATTTGCAATATGGTGGATAGTGGCACAGACTGTGCTTCCCTGACCTCTTTGAGCTCCGATGAGCTTGAATCTGAATCCGACTTTGAAGAATTATTGGGAAGAGAAAATTCTGAGTCTGGATGTGACAGCAAATTAAAAAGAATACAATGTTTGCCACACTCTTAGTGTAGAGCTGTTAGGAATTTGAAAATCCTTTTTTTTGTCAAACATATATAGTCTCTTGTTTTTGTGATACTAAATGGATTTTTAATCTTTTCAGCATCTTCACTTGCAGTAAAGACTAGTCCTGTGTCAAACCATTCAAGCTGTGACAAACTTGCAGCTGCTGCATTAAAAGAAGACAACTCACCATCACCAGAACCCCCCTCATCACCTCCGACAACTCGTGAGACACACACCCGTTACATTGAACCCCCAGTGGTGAGTTCTATTGCTGGACCAAGTAATATCCCCTGTTCTGCTGACCCGTCTCCCATCATTGTTCGCAACTTGCTCTGGCATTCTGTTTTTCGACACCAAGGCATAGATGCTGAAAGTTTCAGTAGGAGAGCTATTGAGTCTCTTGTAAAAAAGTTGAAGAAAAAATTTTATGAACTTGATTCTCTTATTGTTGCTGTAACTTCTAAAGGAAGGCAGCCATCAAAATGTGTCACTGTATCAAGGACTATGGATGGTCGTCTTCAAGTTGGGGAAAAGAAAGATTTTCCCCATGTGATTTATACTCGACTGTGGCGGTGGCCAGATGTGCACAAAATGGAGATGCGGCATAAAGACTTTTGCCAGTATGGTTATGATCTTAAGAATGAGAAAGTTTGTGTGAATCCATATCACTATGACAGAGTTCAACCTCCAGGTGAGTTGTAATCCTCATTATTGAGTTTCTTCAATGTGTGAACACAAAAGAATTTACAGTACTTTAATTGAGTTACTTCACAAGCAGTTGGCAGTAGATTATTTTCAAGATTCAACCATCGGGGCCTTTTTATTATTTTTTTAAGGCATTTGGCTTATGGATCTTAATACTCTTGTTCAGAAGTTACAAGCTTTAAATTTAGAGTTCCCCAAATTTTGTTAAATTGATGTGCAAATTCCTTGCAAGGCTGAAACCCAATTTACTTTGTGTCAATCTCGGAAAAATGAAATCGTGAATTCTGGTGTACCTTGAGACTGCATAGCTGGGCCCTAATCTAATAGCTTTGAAAACAAATATTTTTATAAGAAAAGCGTGCAATCGTTTTTCATTAACAGAGTCTCCATTCCTCTTACTTTATTTTATATGTTTGTCAAGAACAGCTTGTCTGAAACAAAATTTCTTCTCAGAACTCAGATTGAGCACCATGCATTTTCAAGAGTGTATAATTATAATCTTACCAAAAAGAAAAGAACTACACTTTAATTCTCAAGTGCTGGCTCCTGCCATTTGATAATTATTTTCCTCTGACACACACAATGAAGTTGTAAGAAACAACTGGTGTTTGTGCTAAAGCAAGGTGCAGGTTTACAAGCTTCAAGAGGCCTCAAACATTCTGGTGCCCCAGCATTGGATCTCATCACTATTAACTGCGCATTTACCTGTCCATGGTTAGAGTGTGCATAGCATTCTCACTTCCAGAATTGTGAACAAATTAAAACGGACAAGTCAAGTGACATGCACCAAAGTTCTCTTCCCAGAGTTCTCCCCGCAGAGTGGTACAGCGGCATTGTAACACTCTGCTCTTACTCCTGCACCACTCTGCTCTTTTTTCAAAGAAAACTAAACAGACAGAAACTTTCTCCAGAAAAAAAATTGAAACAGTGTTTTCCTTTGATCGATGTCATTATAAGTGGTTTGATGATTTTCTGATTTCCCCCCTCCCTCCTGATGTGGTAGTCAAGAGCTTGTCAGTGAATAAATTTGTTTTCTTTTTATCAGACTGGTTTAAATCATCAATGTATGCAGGATCAGTTAAGAACATCAACCATTTTGCAGGTTAGTTAACCTTTTTAGATAGTTGCTTTCTGCTGACTAAAGAAAATAAATTTCAGTTGATAGAACTTTTCAAATCTCAAATGCTTCAGCTTTAGATGAACTGTACTCTGTACAAAAAACTAACTTTGTTTATTGTCATATGCTGGGACAGTTGCCTGTTCCCCCTAGCCAGTGACTTATGTTTAATCGCTTGAGGGCACAGATCTTGGTACAAATTGTATGAAAGTCGATTTTGTGGAGGGAGGAAAACCAGAGAACCCAGAGAAAAACCCTCAGTTTCAGAAGAAGATTGAAAAATATTAGCTTACAAGCACTAACAACTTGGCCATCCTGACTCCTGGCTGTGAATGAATACCATTGTTAAATTGTGATTGTTATTAATCGGTTTTTGAACGAAATCATTAGTATTTTAGTTCTGCAGTACTGTCTTTATTGTGCATTGTTGTAAGCCTTTAATTGACAGATATTCCCCCCAATCTCTAATGCTTGCAAGCCGCGCTGAACAAAGATTCCATCTAGAACTTCAAACAACTTAAAAAGTACACAATTGTTATGGAATGTTGTTTCAATAAATCAATAATGGAAAATATCAATTAATTGAGATTGTTATTTACATGATCACACAATTTGTTTTGCTTGCAGCCACCCTTGCATTGTTTTAAATTATATTTTTATTTAGCAAGAGATTTTTAATAGTTTTTTCCAAACCTTTTACTTAGATGACCAGAAGCAACCAGCAAATTTTACAGTGGTAAGTATTTTGGGGAAAATGAAGGACTCTTTCATGAATCCTGGAACCTTTTCAAGACATTAGGGTAAAAAAAATGACAATTGACAATAAGAAAAAAATTATCAGCTCCAGCTTTAAATAAGCTTCAAAGATTATTATGCTGCTAGTACAATAGTTATCGTGGTATAGACAAATTATTAATAAATATTTTGCAAACAAAGTGATAACGATTTAAAATGATACAGCCCAACATTTCACAGTTTTCAACAAGAGAAAAAAAAATGCCCCATGTGCCCCGTTCTGAAATTGTTTTTGATAATTTGCATTTTTCTTTTTGCGAGGCATTGAAGGTGCAAACATCAATTAAAGACTCCCTCATAAACAATAGATGTTAACAACAATCCTCAAACATTTTACCATGTGTCAGCAACTTGAACTAAATAGAGAGTCTAAGAACATATACTATGCTTTTTTTCTGATAGTACATACTTTTTGTGGCTGCATGGCCTTTGTAACCATACTACCTGCAGTATTTTATAAAGTCTATTTTTTCAAGAATAATAATTGGTTTGAGCTCATTTTAAGCATTGTTACTAAAATTTTAACCTTTTAAAAGTTGTGGGAATTGTTTATTTTACTTTCAGTCACTTTGGGTTGTTGCACTTTCCTATAGTCGGTGTGTCACTTCCAAGGCATTGTCATCTGTTTAGGTTTACCTCTTACAGGGCCAGTTAAACTATTATATCTAGGTGGGATGATGTTTGTAATCATATATATGGTGTTTTGGTCATCAGGAAGGAGATCAACAGCCCATCAGGGGTGGTGACATGACAATACCTGTGGGTCGACCAATGACATTTTATCAAGCAAAGAGGGGAAGACCACGAAAGCATTTTTCAAGAGAAAGGTAGCCCATAGTACTTACAGCATAAAGTAATAGGCCATTTCCAAAATCTAGTTCCACTACTCTGCACAAACAAAACCTTTGAGTTGAGGCTAGGTGAGCACATCTTGTTTTTCATTCGCTAGTTTTTTGCTGTATTTTTAGCACTTTTAGTATAGTTGATATAGACGACTGATTATGAAACCATTGTTGAAGGTCTTTGTTCCTCGTTTTCTTATGTCTACTAGTGTTAAAAGTGCACAAAATACAAAAGGTTTGGAAATGTAAATCAACAAGTAGCCAGTCAAAAAATTCTCACCAGCACCCGAAACAATTAAAGAATGTGCACCATCACGGTTTGTTTAACCTACAACAAAGCATAGATCTATGTACATTCTTTGTATTTCCCTTTTGAATTTTGCCGGCTTTCATAACCAGTCATCTATATTAACTATTGTTAAATGCCTGAACTTGTGGGTTTTGTTTGTGCACAGTTGAGCACAAATCAGAAATGGCTTATTGAAAAGTCTACTGCAAAATCGATGTAAGTGACTTCTGATGAAGTTGTCAATTCTACCTGCACTATCCTCTTTTATCTCTCCAGAATCATTGGGAGAATTTAACATTTCATACAATGCCATTTTCATTGTTTTTGCACTAGACTCTTTAATTTGTATTTGCTGATTAGGGTTAATTTCCAGGGTTAACCCCTCTAGCCCTAAACATGCCAACTCCCATCACTTAGAATGGTTGCCTTAGAACTCATGACTTTAATTCTGCAGTTTAAGAGAATTTTCTTACTCATCTTCACTAGTTCACTACTTTTTACCAGTATCCATTTTCTAACACTAATACTGATTTTTTAAGGCAAAGTTAGATGTTTGTTAACTGGATAATGCTGAAAGAGTTTGAGCTCATCAATGTGAAGTTGAGTAATAATAAAAATATTGATGATAATAATAATGATAATAATACTATTAAAAATAATGATGATAATCATAATAAATTATAATTCTTTATTAACAGTATATCCAGTAAAGAGTTAAGAGTATTGTTTGTGCTCAAGATGAACATGGACCTTGTTTCAACAAGGCAGCAGTGGATTCGGGTTTGTCCAGATTGGACTATTTTAGTATTGATGATCGAGGCATTGTTAGTTTAACCACAAATTAGTATGTTTGCAATCTTTAAAGCCCTGCACACATGAGAGATCAATGCATTGGGAGGCAGAAAGCTCAGCCAGTTTGTCTCATGTGTGGCAAGTTTTTGTCATGTTTGGTAATAATTAGTATTATATGTAGCCATGCAAAGTGAAATTCTGATGAAAATTTTGCTGTACATAAAAGGAACTGGCCAAACTTATTGCCTTGTGGTGCAATGAGCTAAGCTGTTTTTCTCCCGAGTGCCCAGCTTAAGTTAACACTGAGACTAAGTTGTTATTTTTTTGTTTTTGTAAGGATGTTCCGAATAAAAAGCCATTAAATAAATGTATTTTCATAGGCACAATTCCAATAGTTCATCTGTAACAGTATCCAGTGACAGCGATAGGGAATTAGAGGTTGAAGAAAAAGCTGTGAAGAGAGTAAAGGTTTGTTCTCTAAAACCCAGGACACACTAGGCAATTTTATACGCTGATTGCAGCGAATTTGATCGCCTGCAAAACGTAGTGTATTTAATCACTCATATCTGACATGCTAGATATGTGCGATTCTATACACCAGTCGCTGCGATCAGCAAAATTTGTTATCACAGTAGGTGATACACTAAACGAATTTGAGCGAATTTTGCAATTGCAGCAATCGGCATACAAAATTGCCTGTGTGCCCTGGGTTCAAAGCATTCTAGAACAATGTGCAGATTACTTTTCAAAATGTTTTATGAATCCCCAGTTGCCTTTATAGTGAGTGAATGACAGTCAGTCTTGATGCCCCTGAGATGGAATGTTCACCAGTCTTCAACAGTTTAGCCCCTAGCTGACACAGGTGTTTATTTAATACTGAGATGATTGGAACAAGGCAAATTTCTGCAACTTGCCAGGAACTTAGCCATTGTCTGAAGGGGGATCAAATCTGCAACCCCAATGGGTTATAAATCAAAAATGTTAAGCACTTCATCCCTTTTCCACAAAATTCAAACAGGGTGAGCTATTGCCATAAGTCCCAGTATATAGGCCTTTCTCATAAATGGCAGCGGTCTTGATATTCTTTTGTGTGTATTCAAATTTGACCGGTTAGCCTCGCTCTTGAGCTAAGGAAACAAAAGAATATGTTGCTCAAAGCAAGGCTAACCGGGCAAATTTGAATAAAGACAAAAGAATATCGAAACAGTTGACATTAATGAGAAAGGTCTATAAGCCGAGACTTGATCCCAAATTTTTGATATATTTACATAATTTGGGGTTTTACAGCCTACATTTTGAAAAATGGAAATTATGAAAGAGCCCATATTTGTTACTCTCTGTGTTATAAATCAAAATAATACTGTACAAGTAATTTCGAACTATGACAAGATGCTGACATTTTTTTTGTAGAACTGTTCATGAATCACCCACTCTGTTGTATATTTTTCCAATTCAGGCCACTTTCATGTTTTTTTTGGCATTTTATTAGGCATGACCTAAGCCTTCCTCCATTCTCTCACTTACTTTTTGTGATCATCTAACTCCCTTGCAACAAAAGAATTATCCTTTTCTTTTGCAAAGTGGTCAATTTTGAGCTTGAGAGCAACATATCACATTCATTTTGGTTTTTCAAACGTGATTGTTTTCCTAGCATTCAAAACTTAATGTTAGCCTACATGTCTGTTTCAACTCGTTTACTTCACTACTCAATGAGCACAGACAGTATTGGGCTGAGAATGAGGTGTACTGATTGGCCAACAGGACTTTTTCCCTGCCCTTTTGCATGGCACGTGCTTTATAAGATGTTTTTAAAGTGATATTTTCTTAACTTTTGTTGCCTTACTTATACAAGAACCTCAATTGTTTCTTTGCATGGAGTTTATTTAAATTTTCAAGTTCAGATTCTTATACTGTCTATAAAAATTATTCTTGGTTTTATTTAAACTACCTAGTAAAGGGGGGCTGGTTTGGGGTTGGATTATACAAAGGGTCTGCTTATACACTGGGATTAACGGTATGGAACTTGCAGTCTTCTCTCCCAAAACCACTAGTTGAAATTTCAGGTCTAGGAATATTTTGTTTTCTTAAAACATTGTCACAGATGCAAGCACATTAAAGAAGACTGATGCAAATTACAAGCATTTAATTTGCTAAGAAGAAATTCTTTTTTTTCACCTTTACTCTAGCTCTCACCAGATTTCAGTCAAAGGGACTTTCAGGGGAAGGACAAAATTCCTAATTCCAACAATATTCACTCAAAGGAATCCTCATTTGTGTAAGTACCTTCATTAAACATTGTCATTGTCTTTAAATTATTTTGTACTATATGAGAAAGTTTAGAGCAAATGCAGCTATTAACTCTGACTGCACGAATACAGAGCCACGCATCTAACTGACCAGAGATTCTCTTCCTTTTTGTACAGACTCAAATGTGCTTTGTGTAACTGTGTCAGTAACAGCGTACTCGGACAAGGTAAACTGGTCTGTTTTGGGAGGCTGGCAGGAATGGAGAGTCACTCTGCAGGGAGGCCCCTAACTCCTAGCAGTGCTGCTAGGGCTACTCAAGATCACATTGGCCCAAACAACATTCACTTAAACTGCAAGACATATTTAACGCAGGCATATTACACTCACAAGGACCCTAGAGTTGAAAATAACGAATTTAAAGGGCCCAGTCCAATGCAGGACTCCAGAGAAAGTCCAAGCCATACTCATCAACACAGCCCCACAAGTAGCCCGTCATCCTATGACAGGTATGCCTAATAGACTTTTATCACGCTAGCATGGCATAGAAATATATTCAGTTTATCGGGAAAATGAGTCCAGCACAATAATAGTAAAGCTACAGAGTCTCATAAAAATTGCCCGCAATTTGATGGAGGTATTAGGTTTGAAACTGGAAAATTTGCACTTGCACATGCGTATGGTAAGGAGGGACAGTTGGTGCTTTTCTTCAAAAATTTCCCTCTTCAAACCTTTCTCTAAACTCTTTCATTATCCTCTAAAATTGAACTATAATCCTCCGTTAATCAGTACATTTTATAGACTCCTAATCAGTAGAGCTTATGGGCCGTTAATCAGTACATCATTTGAGTAGATTAGTAGATCATGAATCTTGAGTTAGAGTTCAGGTTATTCACAACTCAATACTAGAAAATTAGAGATCAACTCCCTGTTGAGAAACTAAAAAATTTTTTTTTCATAGAAAAAGCCCCTTTGCTAGGCCCCATTCTGAAGACAGTGAAACAACAGACGCTGCTCCACAAGATTGTCATGTTGAAAGTATTTCTGATGTTGGATATGAAGTTGAGCCAGAACTGTCGTCAGTTTGTGACCAGAAGGGTTATGTGTGGGTACATGAGCGATGTGCTGCCTGGACTCTTGCTTCCGTAGCAGCAAACTCGGCACAGGGGTTAACAATGGACATTTCTAACAAATTGTTGTCCAAAGTGAGTTGTTATGAAAACTAGATTAATCCCTTACATGAGTAGTTTCAAATGATTCATTTACTTACACATATGCAACATCATTTTACGTGTATGTGCAAGACTGTATAATATAGCCATTTCCAACTTCTTGTAAATGTCGCATAGCAACAACTTCTGAACAAATAAATTGGTAACACCTGCCAGATGAATGTGAAAGTAAGAAGTTTTCAAACTCTATCCAGGGCCCTAAGATGTTGAACGGCAGAGCAATGCTTCACAGACTGAATTTTTAAAGCGTTTTGAAGTCGTTTCTGGTGGACTTTCGTACATAATTATTTCTTAATTCATCTTGCAAGTCTATAATAAGAATAGTTTTGTAGAAATACAATTTTGCTGTTGGATCTGCATATTTTCTTTTTAATCATAACATTACATTGCATAATTTTTTCTCTTACAGAAGTGTGGTCATTGTGGACGTTTTGGTGCAAGTGTTGGTTGCGAATTGAATACTTGTGATAAAATGTTCCACTTTCCATGTGCAATGACAGCTGGTACTTTTCAGGTAATAAATAATCTATAACACAATAACAGTGCGTGAGGTATATTACAAACGTAGCTTATTGAAGAACTTAGTGTCTTGATGTAACTAGAATGTCTTCCGTTTCTTTAACGTTCAGCCCCCATTGCATGCAACATACAAAAAAAGATATTTGGTACTGAGAAAAGGAGAATTGATCAAACAAAGCTATTTCTGAAAGATGACGAGTAAAATTTTCCAAGTTTGCTCAGTTAGTATTATGGGCTCTAGTCAGAGAACTTACCAACACAACAGGGACTGAAAGGGTTATGCCAAGTAAACCTGTTTAAAGTTGTAGAGGGTAAATTACTTTTTTCACAGCCAAATTGCCCAGCTTAGGTGTCCTTCTCAGGGACACATTGCATTGCATGGTCAGGCCGGATTTCAAATTAATGGCTGAGGTTAAACACAGTCAGTGCAGACTTAGAAACCAGTCACTGAGCTCTCAGAGAATCAAATGTTTTCCTTTCTGGTGCTGGCAAACTAGGTACCTTGTTGCTATTCAAATTTTGTGAAACAATCACTTTTTACCCAAGAACAGTTGCACTTAACAACTGGAACATCTGATTTTACTGAATAATTATACGTCCGGAAAATTTTAAAGTCATTTTGTAATGAGGAGATGGGAGGTAATCAAGCAATGTGAAGTGTTGAAGATGGGGACCAAAGTTCTCCCAAACTGATTTTGTAAAAAGTGTTTACCTTAATTCCTCTAATATACGCCTAGCCTCAATTACACGCCGCCCTCTAATAGATGCCACATCAATTTATATAAAAAATGACAATAAACGCCTCCCTCTGGTAAACGCCCCCCTCCCCTCCAAAATCGGCGTTTTATTAGAATAATTGCAGGAAAATAAGACAATGCCACTATTTCAGTGACTTTCAAGATTTGCCTCTAGAATGAGCATGTTATACCAATGTAGTAGTTTAATTGTTCATATAAGCAAGAGTCGCTTTAAAGTTGCCCTGTAAAAGCATCCCTCTTTTACACATCTCCCTCCAATACACGTCGCACCAAATTTCTTCAAAAGTTAATACACCCCCCACCCCCCGGCGTATGTTAGAGGAAACACGGTACCCTATTTGGGAAAATTTCCCAATATGTCATTTTGGTGTGTATCTGGCCCAAAATATTTAAACCCCTTGTTAAAATAGACATTGTTGAACTATTTTGCACAGTTGTCACTTATGACTATTATTAATGAAACACACTACAGAGTCTGAATTATTCTTTGTTGGTTTTTTATAGGATGTAAAGACTATGAAACTGTATTGTGCATCTCACCAAGAGGTTATTAGAAATATAGGTGAGTTAAAAGTGTGACTGTTTTAAAGGCCAACTAGTTAACGTGACATGGTTAATGAATTTTTAAACTTGCTGTGAATTGGGTGTTCGATTTTACATTTTACAAAGTAACTAAGATCTGCTGAAGTATCTGATTGTTGGCATGTAATCTTCGCTTGAGGTAGCCTAACATAATAAAGTAGTAAGTCTCTGCAAAGGGAATTTTTTTTAGAAATTTTATTTTGCTGATAGGTATTCAGTTGTCCTTTAGGGCATTAAAAGTCATTATGAGTCTCGGTGCAAACATAAGGCCTTACATTTAAAAAAAACAAAATGAGCTGCACAATAGCAGTTTCTTTTCTATATAGTCATTCATGGTATATTTACTGAGTACTTTGTTACTTAATCGGATGAACAATACGTCGTGTTTGTTTATTCTTTTCTGCTGAGCGAAGTCAGTGAAAGAAGCCTGGGTACGATTTTAAGCCACGTGACTTTAAAGAATAGGTCAAGATTATAAAAATTTTATGATTTTTGGCATTAAAAAGGCTCTTAAATTTGAGAGGTCCTGAGCTGCAGGGACCCTCGAAATGTTCAGGAAGAAACGTTTTATTATACGAAAAAAGCAAAAGAGTTTTTAACTTCTAAGTGATTTTAACAAAGGTTGAGATGGTTATTCGAGTACCATAGCATTCGATTCAAGTTGTTCTATTCAGTGAGTTTACAACCAATGAATTAATCTAATCTCCATTATAATAGTTTGAGATTAGGCTGCTTTTATGATCAGAGATAAACTTGATTTTATCATCTTATAATGACTGTAACTGAGAGATAAGAAGCATTAATTTACGTTTTCTTGCTACAATGTTTTATACAATCAGTTTATGCCAAAAACAGCCGGCCAGAATTAGGCCCAATCGAACAGCCTACAAAATAACGCATGTTTTGTGAACGTTGTTTTGAAACCAGTGTAATATGTAGAGGAATTATGTAACTCCAAACGAATTGGAACGAAATCAGATTGCTTCGGCAAGATGACAGAAAACGTGTAACACTGTATGTTTGTTCATAAAAGTTTGTAGTTAACGGGCCTGTTATTTTGACTTGTTTTTTTAGCTCATTGTGACAAGTGTCAGTCCAGCAATGATGCGGGTCAGCTGCTGCTATGTAGCGAGTGCGGAAGTCATTACCATGGATTTTGTATGTCTCCCCCGGTGAGGCCATCAGAAGCTGTCCGAACAGGATGGGAATGCAATAAATGCAAGACTTGTCAATCATGCAGGTAAGTAAGAGCATTGGCCTAGCTTTCACCAAACTAAACAGGCTAATCTTTGGAGGCCTGATTTTAAGTAACACTACTGGCGATTTTTTTTCTCCAACCCATTAACTTCAACCCAATATGAGAATCGAAACCTCCCCAGGCCTAAGAAACTAAAAACAAGGAAAATGATGTGCTGGCAACACAAGCTGTTTTGGATGTAGACAGAAATAAAACCAGTATTCTTATAGCTAGTAAAGTGTGTTTATTTCAGTTTTCCTCCATCGCAAAGCAAGCCAGCATAGAGTCTTAGAATCTTGGCTAGAGCCCCTATGATTATTGGACACCTTAGAATCCTGCTTAGAGCCCTTACAAGTACTCCCAGCTAAGACTCTTCAGAATTCTGGCTAGAGCCCCTACGATTATTGGACACCTTAGAATCCTGCTTAGAGCCCTTACAAATTTTCATATAGGAATCCAGCTTAGACTCTTCAGATTTCTGGCTAGAGCCCCTACAAATATTCCTAGCAATTCAGTTCAGACTCCAAAGAGCCGTAGCTAGAGCCCCTACAAGATTTCCTAGTAATCCAGAGTGGATTCCTAAGTATCCTGGCTAGAGCCCTTCAAGTATTCCTAGCAATCCAGAGTAGATTCCTTAGTATCCTGGCTAGAGCCCATTCAAGCACTCCTAGCAATCCAGAGTAGATTCCTTAGTATCCTGGCTAGAGCCCCTACAAGTATTCCTAGCAACCCAGAGTAGATTCCTTAGTATCCTGGCTAGAGCCCCTACAAGTATTCCTAGCAATCCAGAATAGATTCCTTAGTATCCTGGCTAGAGCCCCTACAAGTATTCCTAGCAATCCAGAATAGATTCCTCGGTATCCTTGCTA
>JAOBRD020510194.1:0-17116 GCA_027575215.2 Hydrozoanthus sils | reverse complement strand
CTACTACTACTATTACTACTACTACTACTACTACTACTACTACTACTACTACTACTACTACTACTACTACTACTACTCAGAAGAGACATGACATGAAATAAACGGACTACTAATGTGTAAAATTGTTTCATGTAACTTTGAACACAATAACTAATTACTTGAGAATCATAAGTTCTTGTTGCTTTTTGTTTCAAACACAGAAATTATAACGAAATATAAAATACTGTAATGGTAAAAGAAATGCCGTTGCTCATAAGTTTCGACGAGACACGCATTATGCTAATGACCGAAAATTTATTGGAGGTGTGAGAACTTCGCCGAAAGAGGTACAAAATTACTCTGAACTTTTGACAAAATCACTTATAAAACGAAAATCGAAACGAACTTCACTTACGTTTTCTTTGCCACTACTGTGTATAAGAAATTTTTGAGAACATTTTCATTTAAGCGGTTATGAATTCCTTGTTTTCTATCGCTCAGACTCGGAGCGAAGTTAAATCGCTACTTGGTCCAAAATTTGAATTTTGAAAGGCGTTAGATGTGGGAGGAGCTTTCTCTTTTATAGCACGGGTCCTTGTTCAACCGTATCGAGTTAAACCGAATTTGATCTGGTGCTAACTGAACCGCGAAACCACGAAACTGTGGCCTTCTGAGTGAATCCAACGACGAACAGAAAAGTTTTGCAAGCAATCGAACAACAGCTACTAATGGCTCTAATCCTAAACAAATCGTGCTGTGATTAGCTGATGTGGAAATAACTGATGAATAGATTCGATTCTATGATTGGGCTCTTGTTAACAAAATTTACTCTGAAACCGAGATTTTTTCTCCCTGTAGGTAACTCAGTGTAAGAAGTGTAAGCTAAGAATTGCACACTGGCAAAAAAAATTAGCAGTTTTGTATCCATGCCCGGGCGAGTGTCTTTAGACGGCATTACGATATAACGCGTTTAGACTGGTTCTCTTCTCAAAGATCTTAATCGGTAACTTAAAAAACTTCAGGATCTTAATCAGTAACTTAAAAATTAGTTATAGGCGACAGTTATATTTCCTTGCTCGTATTTTCCTAAAGTGTACTGCTTCAACTTACCCTACTGTCATTAAAGTTACCAAGATGTACCAAAATGACTCCGGGATACTTGAGAACTGTTGCCCTCCCTCGATAAATTCCAGGTAATAAATGGCTGTACCATAAAGAATGATGGCCAAGAAGCACAGACAATAAAGAAATACAATGTCAACAGAGCATCGACGGAGAGTCAACAACAAACATCGTAGTCTTCTAGAATTTCTGGTCAGTTTCAAAATTCTCATTACTCTTATTACTTTTAACACAGACAGGAATTCTGGTTGCACACCAAACTGGTTCAGGATTAACGTTAGGTAATAAGGTAATACAGCCAACACGTCTATTACATTCATGAAGTTCCTTACAAATTTCCCCTTGCGAGGGCAAACAAGAAACCTTAGTAACAACTCAAAGGTGAATATCGCCACGCATATGGAATCAACGATGAAGAAAACCCCTTCATACACCTCGCCACATGTGCTCATTTCACCACATTGCAGTGTTTCTAGTGTTGTCACTAAAACGCTGATGAAAATAAAAAAGCCATAAATGATATGGAAATATATTCCTGCTTTCGTTGTTTTAGACGGTCCAATTGTTCGCCAAATCTTTTGACGTAGCGTCCTCTTTGGCGTGCAGTGCAAATCACATAGATCATCTCCTTCACAACTTAGCAATTCAAACTCCTCTTCTTCATCATCTATAAGCACATTTTTCTCTTTAGGGCTACAAATTTCCCAGCAGCAGTCTTTAACATCATAAATAGAAAGGCCAAAAAAATTCAATTCCTCCTTAAAAGCCTCAGGGCAGTCTTCCGTTGAACAGTGGAGGTTTCCACTTTGAAAGTAATTTAAGATAAACTTAAAGATATAAGGATCTCGATCAAAGAAATACTCGTTTCTCTCCGTATCGTAATATTGTTCAATCATTTTAGAGCCCAGAAGTGTTTCTGGATATTTGCGAAGTGTACTTTTCCACGTTTCAAACTTTCTTCCACTTACATTTAACACAACTCGCCTGTCATCTTTAGAAGTCCATGGCCGTGTTGTTCCATTTGAATGACTCCTTCGAATTCTTTGAGATTCTTTTTCATAGAAGTTGTTATTTCTTATGGTAATTGTGTTTTTTACAGCGGGAAGCATAGGGATGAATTCATTTAATCCAAACCTTGCGCTGAGATTTACTTTACTGAAGCAGCCGAAGAGCTCAGCAGTAGGAGATGCCTTGTCTTTCATAAAACGGACGATGTATAAACTTACGTCGTGTGTTTTCTAATGTTGTTCTTTTCCGACCGCTTGGCTGACGATGGAATTAACCCAACATAAACGAGTATCTTTTCGATATTTTTGGTCACCTAAAATATGAGATTTCGCAGTCATCACTAGAACCTTTCAAACCGGCGACTATCACTATTGAAGACATCGAGTTTAAACGATAGCTTTGAAGATTATCTCAGATGCAGCTAAAGCTTTCCCACAAGCAATCCTCCAAAGCTATTCTGTTTTTCTTTCTTGAATGTTCTAATGTAAAATAATTCATACTGTTAGATTCTCAGCTCTGAGTAAATGGCTTCATATATGAACAGCATTTATATATATTTAAGTGACGTATTAATAACGCGAAATCATAAAAGCAACCCAATTGGTCAGTCCTGTCAAACGACATGAGCGACATTGATTAATGAAGTGCTGTGAAAATCAAATCTCTCCCTTCCAGTATCTCAGACTATTATGTCATTCTTTTTGTTCACAATATTTTCAAAAAAATGTTTTTCCTTTTAATGCCAATAACATTAATCAAGAATCCTACACTTTTTTTAACTTTTAGATATTCCCATATTCTAAAATTCAAATATCGCAACTTAGCTAATTAATTCGGTTGCGCCGATTACAGCAATTGCAATGGTGTCTTCGGACTTTTTGAAACCAGAATATTTAATGCTGCTTATTCAATCTATTAAAGGCACCTGGATTCTTTTTTAAAAACATCTTTTTGTGGCAACAAATATGAATCCATGAACAACCCTAATTATTTATTCACTCTTTTGTTCGCTATACGAGAATGAAAATTTGTGCCTTAGCTTTTATTGTTGTTATCCAACGCCCTAATTACACTGTTACGTACTAAAAGTTAAATTTTTAAAGATATTATCCTATTTCATTGTCCTTGACGTTAAAGCCCGATTTATTCTTTCAATACGGACAATGCTTACGAAAAACATGAGCAGATTAATAACGTAATCCCACAGTACTTTTTTATTAACAATACTGCAACTATTTATACAGTCATAGATACTAACCTGTAATAAAAGAAGTCGTCTTAAAAGCCAATCTAGGGGAATCTGTCAAAGAAAACTTAATTATTGCTTTACAATAAAGCATTGTTATGATATTTTCTCAGCTGTTCTTAAAGCTTGGCAAAAGGAAGATGAAATGAGTTTCTAAAAGGCGAAAATTACATTAACAGCATACCTCTTATTCAAAACTGTTTCAATATTAAATAAAATTTGGTTGCTTCGCTTATTAAAGTCAGAACCTTTTCAAAGCTATAATTAATTCATTTCTGCCTTTTCATTATTTGATAGAAATTACTTTTTAATCATAATTTTTTGGTCATGTACACGAAAGGAAGCGTTTATCATGTAGAACACAACAAGCACAGCCGAGACTAGGCTGAATATTGCTACAGATAAACACTAGTGTTTAGACCTAGTTAAGATAACTAAAATTCATCATTTCGATTTTAGCAAGCAAAGTTAAAACTAAAGCAATGCAGAAGCACGTGCGCAAATCTTTTTAATGGTGAAAAAAACTTAGTCTGCCAAATGCTGAGTTTATAATAGATCGAGACAACTGTTTTCCAGTATAAAAGGCGTGGGAAGCATCGATCACACGGTGTAAAAGTGAAAGATGGGGATGTTAACAATTTTCGTACGTACAGGTCTATAAATATGGAAATATCTTGCTCAGTTCTAAAATATATTGAGATGCCTAATAAAGGCGTGCAAGCGTGAGGTATAGTCCTCCAAATATGGTAACGTCTGTTCCAGTCCTACAAACATGAAGAAACCTTTTCAAATCTCATATATATTGAACACTTGCTCCAATCTGCAGATATGGAGAAATCTTGAAACTTACATACAGGCGAACCTCTGCTGGCGTCATTGTTTACGTTCTGCATCTTTTGCAGACAACTTTATGTAGAGAAAGAACCAAAATAAAACGGAATCTAGTTTAAGACATGAGAAAGACAGAGCAAGTGAGATTAGTGACAAAAAGGTTCTACACATGCAGCCTCAAAGATATCGGTGTCCAAAACACGCAAAACACTGGGTTGCAAAACTGGTAATGAGTCCTTACATTTTTTGTAAGATTTCGAGTATCTAAGAGCTTGTCATTTGAACATTGTTTAGCATACTATATAACTTCATTTAAATTCAGTGGTGAGTTCTTTTGGAAAGCTCTTTCAGTATTCGGAATTTCTCAACATGTATCTCAATTAGATAGAGTGGCACGTATAATGAAAGAAATAATATAAACAACGATTCATCTATACGGAAACACGTACTTGAGTTCTACAAATATTGAAATGATTGCTCCGATCCAATGCTATACAGCAATCGAGATACCTACTCTTCATATTACAAATATGGAAATACTATCTCCGGTTCTATAACTTAAACAGAACAACCAGTGCCAGTCCCGTTTGAATATGGAAACACTTGTTCCAGTTCCGCAGATATGAGAAACCATCTTCAGATACTTACTCGAGTTAAACAAATAAAGAAATCCTGCACCAGGATTACAAAGGTTGAAATACTTTCTCCGATTGTACAAAATAATACGGAGAAATCTGTTACAGTTCCATATACAGTGGAAACAACTGCTCCAGTCTGCACTGAGATATACGGCGAAATCTTCCACAGGCCTACAAGTGCGGTGATGCTCCAATATGGAAATGCATACTCCAGGGTTAGACAAATATTGAAACAAATGCCCCGATTCCACATTGAATGGAGATACCTGCTCCAAGATTATAAATATGGAAATGTTTGCTCTAATTCATAAACACGGAGAAGTATAGTCCAGACCTACAAATCTGGCTAGATACATGTTGCAGAAAGCCCTATACGCTCCAGACAACGTTCAAAACTCGATTCTGTTTTTCGTCTTGTTCGAATAATGAAATCTTCTTAATAAAAAATTTGAATATTTCTATTGCAACGAATTTATTCTATTTCTCAACCTGATAAGATTTTTCTTCTCAAACAACAAACAAGTCTACAAACAAAGACAAACTTTTGAAGTCAACTCTCCGTTCATTTGCATTTTGGTAAAGTGCCGAAAACTGATAACACTAACGAATAGACAACACAGCATATATGCGTATTGTACATTATTAAAATGTTTTTATTTTCCGTTTTATCTTTAATAACTTTACTAACTTCATAACGGTCAAGAAATGTAAAAAGATGTAAACTTAGATATTTTCTGCACGACATTTGCTTATACAAAACAAACGTAAGGAGAATCTGGTGTCTAGGAGACATTGACAGTTAGCTTATATTGGCTTATATTCAACCAATTACACGTTCAAAAGCGAGCACTCAGCATAATCAAGTATATGTAGACAAATAACAGAAAAAGGGTCTCGTGGAACTAACAGGAATCGAATGTTTCAAAAAGGGAACCCAACTACTTCAAGCATGCCTCTGTCAATGGATAGTATCAATTAAAAGGAGAATTAGGAATTAAGCAATAATTAGGAAGAAACTAGATTTTTTTAAAAAAAAAACAGCACTGATAATACAGGCCTGCACAAAAGCCAAAAATTCTGTTACAAAACTCGGCCTACGGCATTTCGTGTGGGCACTATTTTTGCCCGATTCAATCTCCCTAGTCTATTATTTGAACTTGATTTGAAGTGCTATCTCATTATGTGTGTGGTCAGTGAAAAAAAATCAAACTAGCATAGAAATATAGCGTTAAGTTAGAGCAAAACTAAAGCCTGCCAGTCAGCTTTTTCATTAAGTTCCAGTCAAGTCTTAAAATTGTCTTCATTCTAATTATAGAGCAAATTATAACTGCCAAACATTTTGCAGGTTAGTTAGTCTATGTAATCGGATTTCAGAATTTCCAGCGTTTAGTCTTATGGGGGTTTTAAATGTTGCACGCGAAACAACAATCAGTCGGGATAGATTTTGCCAAACGATAGAAGACCCTTTTTACTGTTAATGCTCTAGATATCTTAAATTCATATTGGGCTTCAAAAGCCTTTGGCAGAAACAAATGTACTCAGTCGTGGCTATACTTGTTTCAGGAAAGATCGTAAACATTCTTCAAGGCTGTTTTTAAAATTCATCTGTTCTTGGACGCGAAGACGTTCCAAAAGATTGCCTGGCCAATCGTGTTTAATTTTGAATTAAAAGTTGTTTTCAGTTAACATTAATATTTTTTCCTAAGAAAGTTGCACGAAAATTTTTTTTTACCACAAAGATATCAAGTTCTACACGGAAAACTGTTTATACTTTTCCATTAGAATTAATGGGGGGTGTCTGATTTTGACATATGATCATATCAGCTAAAAGTTGAAGGTTCAACTTCTTCCTGGGAAATTCAGAAGCAGACTTATTGAGCGAGGCGAATTAACGCTTCCCAGAGCCTAATCTTATTTAATATATTCTGGCGAAGGGCTTAATTATATATCAGCTGTCCGTACTTCCCACGACGAGGTTAAGCCTTGTAATCGTATATATCCGACTTACTCTCCGATGCAAACAATGGCTGTTTTTAATTATCTACTGGCCGCTAGTATCATAGTTTAGATCCTGTTTCTTGCACAAATTCAAGCGTATCCAAGGGGTGCAAACCAAACTGTGCCGGTCACTTTTGAGCTGATTTCGTCGCGCTTATGGACCAAAAACTTTTCTTAAAAACAAGAATTAAAAGTTAGCCTGTTCTCAATGCTTTCCCTTCTTTTTGCCAATCAAGCCTCGTGGGTTTTTATGTTTCTTTCTTGACTCTTTATAACACTTTTTTTGACTTTGGGTTCATCCGGTTTGCAAGTTTCATACTTTATTACGACGACTCTCAGTGAACTTGCTTTAGCTTATGACAGATGGATCAACGCTGAGAAAATGTTGTCACTACTGTTTCAGCTAAAACTGTTGTCATTTCGAAAGACTGTGAGAACATGCACATTATGAATTAATTCTTAGTTCGAGTCTCACGCATACACCATAAGGCTTGTTCTTGTTTAAGGAAGCCTATGTGAGAAATTCAGTTTATGTTGTCTCTCAGTAAAAGGCAATATCTCTGATTTTATGATGGTATATCTGAAAAGAACATGTCGGCAATACAAAAGGCTGATAAGCGCTAACTACTACATATACATAAGGTAGTTTTTGTTACTTTCTGTATCATGAAATACATTATCCTTTAAAAATACCGAATGCGAATTTATTACTACCAACATCATACATCAAAGGAAATTCTGACTTCATGTGGCTATAGTGTTTGAAATGCAGACTCAAAGTGTAACCCTATCTTTTCATCATTTCCTCAACTTTTCCTTTTCATGGAAATGTAAGTGAAAAAGATGTGCGGAGAATGGTCTGATGCGTTTTAAACTGAAGAAAAAACTTTTTTGAGAAGCGGAAAAAATTGATGAGTGAAGGGCAAAAAAACCTGTGCTCGATATTTTTTTTATTTGATATTTTAGAATAAGTTTTCTTGACAATACGAGCTAGTTTCGCATTTTCTAGAGAAGTAAGTGTTTTTGCACGTTTTGCTCGCTAGGTCTATGTTAGATTTATAACAATAAAATCATGTGCGGAAAGGAAATACTCTTTCAGTAGATTCTGTTCCGCAAGATAAGTAATAACCACAAATTAAAATTTTAAAAAATTTCAGTAAGGGAATCTTTGAAGCTCTTTGAGTTTTTATAAAAAGGTTTGTTTCGACAAATTAATGGCAGTGTTCTTTGTTTTGATGGGACAAAGTAATTTGTATTGCAAAACCCTATCATATATGTTGATCGAGAAAGTCAGATAAGAGACTCTAAAATTGTTGCTAATCATTTAATCTAACCTCTACCTTAACTTACAAGAGTAATGAAATTCTGTGAAAAATATTCAATTGATAAATCTCATACCGGGTAAAGAAGAACTGAAATACCAGGGCAAGATTTTTTTAAGAATGTTTCAAATAATAATTTCGGTTTTTGTGTTTTAATGATCACCTTTTTGATATAACTTGATTTTGTTTCAGTAAAAGGTTGTACATGTTCCGAGTTTTAAATTACCCGCGGGGTAAACATGAGTTATATATCTAATACAACATGCTTATCTACGGTTTGAAATTTTGCAAATAACGCGATGATAAACATAGTTTTAGAAGATATATTCACAGAACTTCAGAACGGTAGGTAAATAGACAACAATTAATTGCTATAAAAGTCGTTTGGTTTTAGACAATACTTACCAGATTTTTCGGCTATTGGAGTTTGCTTTTTTGACTTTTAAGATTTCTTTTGTGGCTTCACTGCAGCTATTCTACCGGTTACTTAACTCCTGTTGAAAAAAAGGGTAATTTAATATTTTAGCCACGTTTTGTGACAACTCATTGTCAGGGGTCATTGTTGAAAAAGGACAAAAAGATCCAAGCAAATCGCATTATTTTGAAATTTAAATTACTCCTTTGTGAATTTTTTTCCTGAAAATCATCTGACCTCAGTGGAGAACATCGATCCTCCGAAATTAATTTACGACAAACTTGTTTCCTTGCCTATTAAGCTCAAACAACACTTAGAAAAGTCTAAAAAGTTAGCTATAAGCACGATATTTAGTCAATTCTGTAGAAATTTTACTCCAGGCAAATTACTATAAGCTTCTAATTCCGTGCAGATGGCTTTAAGTTTTTTCTTTCAACCCCGTGGATTCATGTTTTGATCGTTTTTGTGAAAAGAGCTTCCGTGACAAAGATGATAACACCTTTTATTAAATTAAAAAAACTATATTTTGGAAAAATAAAGACCCAAAGGCTTTTCGTTTCCTGTGTTACTTGGTTACAAGTTGAGAGGTTATGTCGAGGAGATTGTATATGAAATCGAAAAAAGAAAATACTTATGGCCTAGCTAATTCGTAAAGAGAGAGATAAGAAACGACTTGAACAATTCTTGAGGGATCGAAATGGAGATCTTGATAGAATCAAAAAGCAATTGACGACATAAATCATTCTAGAAGCATGGGAGGGGGGGGAGTGGGGGAAGATGGGAAAGGAAAAAGTAGGCAGGAGGTTTAAAACGGGGAGGACAAAAAGTGCTGGGGGAGGGTGAGAGTAGACAACAAAAGTGCTCGGGGAAGTTGCTAAGAAAGGACAAAAAGTGTTGGGGGAGGCTGAGAGTGGACGACAAACGTGCTCGGGGAAGTTGCTAAAAAGGACAAAAAGTGTTGGGGGAGGATGAGAGTGGACGACAAAAGTGCTCGGGCAATCCAGGTTCCTCTTACAGTCCTAGAGTTAACTGGCCAATCCAAGTTGAGGAGCAACAAACTTAATAACACCGAAGTAAAACTAATAGTAAATCGTCAAAATTTTTTTGACATAGTAACTTTGTGTGCATATTTTAACAGAATAGTTGTATAGAAGAACAAGTCTTGTTTAAAAGAGAATTCAAAACTTTTGTCATAACCTGATCCAGAGGAAACAACAGACTAAATATAGTATTATATTTCTGAAAACAGATATACGAGCGGAAAAACTGCATGATTAGTTCATTGCAGTAGATAAAATTGTTGCAGATGGCAAAGCCAGCTACCGCAGTTCTACTAGTTCCCTTAAGAACGCTAGTTGTACAGAACGTTTACCCCGCTTCATGATCCAGCATCATTTACTTGGTCTCAATGGTACTTGTCTTGCTGGGTGTGGCTGCGTCAATGTTACACCTCCCAAGCGCCCAGGTGACAATATTACGTCGCTTCATGCATGTTACCGTTCTCTCTGCTAAAGGGCGCTCTAACCTTCCAACATCCAAACAAAATCTTTTGTCGAGTTCGTAGAGTTTTATAACTTGATACCTCTTAGGAAGTCTTTTTTCCCACGTCTTTTGCATCTTTTGCTCAGTCTTGAGTGTCTTCAAAACACATTTCGGGTCTTTAGAGCCCTCGTCAGTTGGACTCTCTCTTCCCAACATCTGGCATGTTATTCATAGGATTTTCTTTACACATGTGGAACATCACTTTTGTTTTGTGAAGGAACATATATACACGGTGGTGAGGTCGTCGTTGTCACTAACCTGGTAGACCTGTTACCACTTCGATCCTTGGAATGACTTCTTGTCTAAACTCAGGTTTGGAGTTCATAAATTTTGATTGCCCGGCTAGGTCTATATTGATTCTAATACCTTCGTCAACCTTCTTGTCAGGGGATCAGAAAATAATTTGTGGGGTACGTAATGAAGCTTCATTTCCTCTTCGTTAAGGGATAGCTGCACCGGTGCCTATATAGCTAGTTCTCCTCATATTTTTCATTCAGGGCTTTCTCGTGTTCCTTCAATCTGGTACAAAGAGTGCGGCTCGTTTCCCCGTGGTAAACCGAGTCTATGCCTTTTTCCCAGCATGTCACGCATCTGATTGTATACCCTACTCAATAGTTGATAGTTTGGTATCTTTGACATGCTTTGGAGTGTTTGCAATTTTTACACTGGTCCTTGTCAGAAACTGTGTATAGGAGAAATCAGTTGAAACTCATTTCAAAACGTTTACCAGTTGGTAACTTTGGATGAGAGCGTTTTTACACTAAATACTTTTTCTGCTAAATCGGTAAATGTATTACGCATTATGAATTTACGTGTCCTTGAAGAAATCCTTTTGAAGTATTCAAGTTAACATTATACAAGGGTAAACACATTAACCTTGTGAAAGTTTTCTAACAAACGGCCCTAAAAATATTATACGTTTACGTTACATACAGACAGATGAAAGTTATTACATTGTTGCTGATAAAGATGCTTAGAAAAGGACTGAAAAAATACAATAATCAGATCTAATTACACAAATAAGGAATCGAGCTAAAAAACAACAACATTCTAAATAAAAGCGACAAGTATGGCAGCAGAGTTGTTCAAGATGAGAGACGGCTTTAGTTAAGCTTGTGCAGAAACACCTCTCGAAGCTTTTGATTTATAAGGCACTGGAAAGCAACAAGGCGAAGATAAAGGCGAGGACGCAAGTTAAGATGGAGCAGCTCATGTTTGACAATAAACGAGATAATGAGAGCGCCAAATTAACTGTCGGACCTGTTCCGCCGTCCGTAACAAGTATAAGGGTTCGTTATTGTTATATTCTTGCTTCAAAATTTCTGTTAGTATAAATTTTATCCTAAAATCCAAAACCACTTCCTGTTTTCGATAGAGAATGCCATTAGGCCATTCTGTGCACGCTTAAAGAGGTTATTAAAACGCGTATCCGCTGTAGAGGAGTCGTTATTCCAATATCTACTGAGAAGAAGGCTTTTATTGTACTCGGCAAGGGGCATTCGGTTTCTATACTGCACTAGAGCTAAAAAGACGATTGCTACTTTGTAGTTGTGTTAAAAGGAAGTTATTTTTCCAATATTCCCATTAGAGGAAGAATAATAGTAAATTACTTTTTAATAGTTCACTTTCAAAAGGCCGTAAGTTCACCTGATGTCGAAAATACTTCTCTTATTACAATTCATAAGTCTCCTCAGTCCCCCAAGGCCCAGACAAGCTGCTTGATATTTTTCCGTTCAACATTGAGGTCCTCGGGCAAACAGCACTTTAAGTGCTTCCTTTCAAGTCCACCTGCTCCCTAATATACCTATTCAGCAGCATATGCGGAAGAAATGAAAGCGTCCATAAAACTGCCTTGTTTTTACAAACATACTTTTGATTTCACCTTCCATTTCGTTTCTTTTGATGATTTATGCACTTGATTACTTTCCTTTCTACGGGTGCACTGTACTGGTAAAAGCTAACAAAATAATTATTTGCTAAGTCAGGCACGGCTTCCCATTTTTATACTTAAGATGTACACGTAAATTGTGTACATTAATAGTCTTTAGAATGTCGTGTTAACGTTTTCACCCCGTGGTGAATTTGTAGATTCTCGTAACTTGTTTTGGTAATGCTCCTGTATAAAGTAGCTCTAGAGAACTTGGATATTCATCTTCAGGGAATTTGGTGCACGATCAAATTTCATATTCTCAGCACTAACCGACTCATTTTGTATTAGGTCCTGTAAGGAGGATTTAGATTTTTCGATGCCGAAAAATGCTGAAGGAGTAAAAGGGTCTGCACTGCTGCCACCTTTTTTCGTGAAGTGATCCACGAAAAGAAGAGTAAAATGCTTTTTTTTGTCGTTTTTGAAAAGAGTATTTTCGAGCCCGCGGAGATTTGTGGTGAGCAAAACATTCAAAAAGCTTAGGACATGACTAGAGATAAAACTTAAATACACTCACTGCTACACGAGCGTTTTCCTTTATATCTTATTGTATAATTATGTTTAATATTTGCAGTTCTGTTGTTTTGACTACATGTTCTCTAGAATTTTTTACATGTATCCATCTTAAATAAGAGCTGGCGTGTGTTTATTACGAATTACATCCACTGAATTACCTCTGAGCTATATATATACACACCTTTTGGGATGAAATGAAGAACAAAATCTGATAAACTCGTTCCTTCTAACATCCAGCTTTTCTCATCCGCTTTATAAGGTTTGTTAAATTGGCTGCTGCCTGATTGTGCCAAACTTTATGCTGCCTCAAAGATCTTCAAACCAGATTATTCTGCAAGCAAAATGCAAAGCCTTACAATAACTGCATTTGCTCAGTTTGTAATATTTTTCCCGACGTTCAAATTAAGATGGCGAGACAAGAACCTCAATTGATTCTAAAGACCGCCATGGAACATAATTGATAGCAATGTCTTTGATCATATATTGTCTCTTTTCAAATATAATATGCAGATAAATGTAACATTCATGTCATTTATCGCTTCATCTCCATATTACCTCAAATTAATATGTAATGGCTTATCGTCTCGTTTTCTACGCTTTTTTCCTTATTGAGCGTAATTATGTGTTAAGCAATAAGATAAAAAAGGTATAACTTAAATTTCTTGTTCCATTGACGAAACTGCAGAAGATGCCACGAAAAAACAGCCAACATTTGACCTGTTCAAGAGAAAGCTACGATAATTACAATCGGTAGACAAAAGATAATGAAATCCCTCTTAAAAGCGCTGCGTTTCTCTCCCTAATTGTCATTTAATCCACTTCATCACGTTCTTTTCTTGCCTATGGTTTTCAAACCAGCGAAACCAAAACAACACCTGAAAGATAATTAAGGTTTAAGATAAAACAAAATCCAACGGGAAAAACTCCTTAAAGAGTATCTTGGAAGCCCTTGTTTAATTTTTTTTTATCGAAATAGCTAATATTTTAGTTTCTTATATTTTGTCTTCGGTTTGATGTGTGTATGGTAAATCAGGTTAAGCACATTACATCTAGAAAGCTTGTTGACTGTGGTCAGCTTATAATATTTTATTCTCCAATGGAAAGGGGATCTACAGTAAACTATTGACTTAAAAGTAATGAGAATGTATGAAAAATAATATCGCTCAGAGAAGTAAGACCTGTATACAATTAAAAAGCGCATTTAAGACTGCAGCTCCTAATCGTATTTTTTTTTCTTAAATAAAAAATTATTGCCATTGACGTATAGGATGTTAGATTCCAATTAGATAGGAATAAAACTTATAAATATTTGAATAAATACTGCATGCTTTTAACGCGTGCGAGGTGCTTACAGTTTAGTCAAGTTTACACTAGTTTTGGCTTAAAGCAAGTAATTGATTTGCGATTCTCTGAATCCTTCCGGTGCCCGTGAGTTAGATGGAGAACTTTAAAACGTCACAAAGATCATTATCTGCATAATTCCTTTTGGTTCAAGTTCAAATTATTCGTTATTCTTGCGCATACGTAAAGCTGAAATGCAACGTTATATTCTCCCACATAAAATTTACTCCCACATTCAATAATTAAGAATTAACCCTCTGTATCCAGCGTTTCAAATTATATTTCACTTATTTTTTTCTCTTAACTTTCAGCGTTACTTTTGAACGACAATCAAACGATTTTCCAGTTGATAAGTTTGCTTAAACGTTTCGATATATTTTCGGTTTAAGCGAAAAGCGCGGTTTTGAAGACACAGTTTTCTTTTTTGACAGTGTTAAAATCTTACAAAATCGTGGACCAAACGCCAGAGGTTTGCAACCCTACCATGACTGCTGCCTTGAGCTATTGTGACTCTAAGCTAAAGTCGAACAGTGAACTTTGTCATTGCACGTGCAAAATTAGCACAAATAAGAGTTGAGGTTTTTCTTTTACCACTTCAGACTTTATTTTAACTTTATAAAATAGATAAAAAAATTCAAAACACCATTATAACTGATCTTACCGATTTCACTGAATTTGGAAACCCAAGAATTACCAACTAATGCACTCGTGTACTTATATATACTCTGGAGCACAAAAAGTAATAGCTTTTATACCGATACAATAAATCCGATCTCAATCTATTACACAAAGACTGCACTTGATTTTCGGTAGTGCAAATCTTGAATGCATCACTTATTTCACGAGTAGGCATGGCATTTTATCTTCATGCTCTGGTATAAACAAGATAGCTATCGACCTAGTGCATCCAGTTATATACGGACAAGCTCTTGTGTGAAAAAACTGTCGTATCAGTAATTGTACTTTGTATAAATAAGTTTAAGTTGTGAACAAATAGTATCATAGTCTGTGCTGCTCCTTGTGCTCAAGGCAACTTGATCATCAATTAAACGCCTCCTGTCTTTCCGACAGTTCGGAACGAGTTATATACCGCTTGCCGCGGAGCAAGAGTATATCTATGTTATAAGTTTAGCGGTGTTTTTATTTTTTATTAAACTATACAATAACGTTTACTCTACCCTAGAAATCTGTGTACATCTATATAACTAATTTAATCTCTCACTAACGATCAGCAGGTGGGAGACTTGAAATTGATTTTAAAAAATACCGAAAATGCTTAGCCATGTGTTTCAATCTCAATTCTGATCAAAAAATATTTTACCGCGTTGTTTTGGCTACTATCTGTTAGTCTTCATTGATAGAGATTGTGTGATAGCCATCTACAATAGTTTTAACACCGGTTAAAGTCCCTATCAAGCTTATTTTTTAAGTTCAAGATTAAAACTCTTGTCATCTGTGAACTCAAAAATCGAATAACCAAAGAAAATTCCCACGTCTAAGTACGCTTCTTAATCAAAAAAAGATTGGAATGTAAATTTTGACTGGTAACCTGTGACGTAGTAGCAGTGAGTTATGTGGTTTTTGTTTAAAAAAGTTCATTTCTGTTAAAAAATGTCATAAAATTTATATTTCAAACAATTTCAAGGGAATAATACATTGATTAAAGTTTTAACAATGTGACTATTGTAGCCAGAACTGAATTTTTTGAGATAAAAAAGATTGTCTCTGCTTCATGCCTCGTGCTACCTCATATGCCTCTGCTACGTCATCAGTGCACGCTTCAAGTCTAAAAAATGTAACAGGAACAGCGATAAAAGGTTTTATTTTCAAAAATTATTATTATTAAAGGGTTCTATTTTTCATCTGGAACTTAAAAAAATATGCTTGATATCGATAGGGACTTTAACTAATACTATTATATCAACCGTAAAATGTTTTTCATGTTATACTAATTTGAAACTTGGAAAAACTGCAAACGTTGTTCTTTTTCCAAAAAAGCTACTTTTCTTCTATATCAGCCAGTGTCTATTTGATATCTCCTTTCGTTTAAAATTCACTTTTTAGACAGGTGTAACAATTAATCAAAGTCAAAAATAAGGGCCTTGTTACATGGAGCGAGTTTTTCTTCTCTATTGTACTTTGCCTTTTCGTTTACATGTATGGGCAGGCTATCCCGGCCTGCCGAGTTTCTCATCTGGGCGAGCCGGGGCAAAAGGCAAGCTGAGACAACTTTAGTGAATGTAAAGGCATACAGCTGAGATATCTCGGTCAGGCGGGACGACTTTAGTGCATGTAAAGGCACACAGCCGAGATATCTTAGTCAGGCGGGACAACTTTAGTGCATGTAAAGGCATACAGCTGAGATATCTCCGTTAGGCGGGACAACTTTAGTGCATGTAAAGGCATACAGCCGAGATATCTCGGCCAGGCGGGACAACTAGTACTTTAGTCCATGTAA
This sequence comes from Hydrozoanthus sils, assembly GCA_027575215.2. Taxonomy (NCBI): domain Eukaryota; kingdom Metazoa; phylum Cnidaria; class Anthozoa; order Zoantharia; family Hydrozoanthidae; genus Hydrozoanthus; species Hydrozoanthus sils. The sequence goes on along the minus strand of JAOBRD020510194.1, from coordinate 773 downwards.
AGGCATACAGCCGAAATTTCTTGGCCAGGCGGTACAAGATTTGACAGTTGTTGACACATACGTAACGTAACTATTCCCGCTTTTTTCCGCAAACATATGTACAATGCAAGATGGCTAAAAGGGGAAGTACATTTCTGTTCCAAATCTTGCAGAAATGGAGGGAATTGACTGCGTTCAACGAACGTCCGGAACTCCTGTGAACCGGGCGATGTCACAAAAAATATCCCACGTTGAACTTGCCTGACCATTGCCGGGACAACTCGCTCCATGTAAAAAGGACCTAAAACTGTGTCTGATTTTTGAATTGTTTTAAGATCACCTAAAATATCGAAAAATATAAAAATATTAAATATTATTGACTATCAATCAAAAATTGAAGCAAACTATACTGTTTGTAAACTATATTAGCCCTAAAACATGTACAAACCATTTTAAATTCATTTTCAGAGATTCCAGTAAAAATTATAAAACGTGGTTTTCATTTTGATCATGATTCTGGTAAAACAACTCAAGAGGTAAAAGACGACCGAGCGAAGCAAAATCCTCGTACTAGTAATGCTTTCAGGTTTTCAAACTTCAATCTTAGTACATATATGCTTTCAAAAAGGATTCATCCAAAGTAAAAATGTAATCGAGACTCTTATCAAAGTTGAGCATCTTAAGGTATCAGAATGGTTTTATGACACCAAAACTTCGATTTTTTTATATTGACCAAACGTATTCTATAGAGATTTATCTAAGTAACTGTGAAAACACGTTGGAAAAATGATCTT
>JAOBRD020510089.1:0-15576 GCA_027575215.2 Hydrozoanthus sils | reverse complement strand
GGATATTGGATTTGTCTGAAGATCTTTGGTAATTAGTCATTCTACCAGAAGGAGTGGCGGATATTGGATTTGTCTGAAGATCTTTGGTAATTAGTCATTCTACCAGAAGGAGTGGCGGATATTGGATTTGTCTGAGAATATTTGGTAACTTAGTCATTCTTACTACAAAAAAGGTCTCCATGAAAGGATACAGCCTACAGCCAGAGCGTTTTCTTTCAGGAATATAGAGATTTTATCAGCCGAAGTACGTAACAAGAAGAGACTAATTCGAAGAGTCGAAGGAAAAAACCGAGGTTACGCTGACAAGAGAATAAAACCCTTCTACCCCATTTAAATTTCTTATGAAATGAAACAGTTTATTACTTCAATGGATAGACCTTGCTAAATGAGAAATAGCGGTTAAAAAATATCAAAATGTTTTATGGTTCTCGAGATTTTAACAACATGTTTTCAACTGATGACATCACTTGTGGTTCAAACAAGTTTGCATTTTGTTTGAATCTGCTGCCAATCGATAACTTTCGAACAAATTTGAGCCAAACTTGGACCGATGATCTATCTACCTCGAAATACATCATGAGTTGAAGCATTAAATGTTAACATCTCGAGAACTATAAAACATTTTGACAATTTTTTTAACCGCTATTTCTTATTTAACAAGGTCTATCCACTGAAGTTAACAAACTGCTCATTTCATAGACACTTCAACCTTCTACCTTTAAAGTTCAGTTTTAATTATAAACTCTCAGGTTTCCACGAATAAACTACCTGTAAATTTAATGTTGTTGTTATTGTTGATATGAAATGAAAACGGGCGGTGTTGGAAGTTTTCCTTCTTAGCTTTTTTTTTAATTAAAGGAATTTTGAGATGATAAATACTGTGGAAGAATTCTTGTTGTAACAAACTTTTTTGTGAAAAATATTTTGCAGAAATGAAAAAAAATATAGCAATACAAACATGTGATTCCAAAGTTGAAGATGGGCAAGATAACAAATTATAATTTTATAAGCACACCGTGCACCGCTGGTCGCAAAGGGATGGCACATTCAAACCAAAGTACATGGTTGGAATGGCACCTGGCGGCAGTTAAGTTCTGGACCTTTTTCGTTGTCGATGTGAAAAAAAAAATGCTGTTTTTCTAGTGCAGATGATTCGTGTACGAGCCTGAAACTCGTCTGGGACAAAGATCAAGAACCAATCGATCGTTCTGTTGTAAACTTTTTAAGAGTTTTTTTTTCGTTGGAGTTCAGACGTTTTGTCGAGCCGATAATGATAAAGTTGCCTTCCTTTACTCTTTCTCTCTCTACTACCTCGCTTCCCGCAGCCCAATCCCCCCAAAAAATTCTTAAAACTCCCACAAATCCTCAACTAATTCGCCCAGCTCTGAATATTAACACACCACAAAGCAACGATCGTTTACTGTGAACTTTATTTAAGAGCATGTGTAATACGGCAGAAGATTACGAGGACGAATTTTGTGCAAGTTAGTGACAAACCACAAGAGAGCTCAAATGAACGGAAATACACACTTCGGGTGGTAAGTCTGTGGTACTACTCAATTGGACGAACGACGGGTGTTGTTAGTTTTTTTTCTGCCGAGTGCGCAACTCGATGGAAGAAGCCTGGGTACGATTTTCAAACCACGTGACTTCATCGGATAGGTCTAAAATTTTATGATTTTCTGCATCTAAATAGTCTTAGAAAAGTCTAAAATTTGAGAGGTACTGAGCTGCAGGAACCTTGAAAGATATGACAAAAAAATTACTTTAATTCTTGTTTACTTATTATGTAGTTTTTCGTACACTTTCGAATTCCTTAACATAGGCACCTGGCCTTGCCCCCTTATTAGGTCACAGCATTTACCTTTAGACGCAAAATAACCAAACTAAAAATGCTTATAGAAGAATCGCCTAGTTTCGTCTTACACATCTTGAACTTTGGCATCGTATCTATAACTTTAGTCTCCAAGAAAACCCCCCTTTATAGGCTCTTTAAGGCCGCAGCTTACTAGGCGATTTTTCGTCAAAAAGTTGCGCGATCTGTTTTCCACTTGCCATTTGGTTGTGTTTCGCTTTCAAGTGGTTGATACGCAAAGTAGTTCAGGCAAAATGTCGACTATCGTAGATACAACACATATATTTTCTGGCATCCTTGTTTCGAAGAGACGATGGTCAGCGCGTCGGGCAGGATCTGGTATAACTGTGTAGCCCGATCCTCGAGTGGCAGTCTGTAACATAAGGTGCAGATGTATGATGCGGGATCGCGCGTGGTGGCCCTTGTCGTTCTTTTTGAAGAAGCCTGCACTCTGGCATTTACTTCTGCCTTAGATGTCCCTACTCTGTCATTTTGTCGCCAGGTAACTTGGTGATGCCCTCCCAAGTAACTTGTGTCAATTTGAGCAGAACGTAAGTCGCACTTACTAACGTCTTTGTAGCGCAACAGCGGATGGCCAACACTGCGGGTGCCCTCTCGCAGTTAACCGTAGAGGATTTCTCTTGGAAGTCGATTGGGCTCCATGCGCTGTACGTGGCCGAGGCAGCGAAGGCATCCGATCTTTGGATGGTCATGAGCAGCGAAAGTATGCTTCTCAGGCCGGCGCGCTCGAGGACCTCGGCGTTGGTGACTTAGCCTTTCCATTATGCCTGGAATCCATTGAGACGCCGCTTATGCCTGGAATAAGTTGTCCACGACTCGCTGCCGTAAAGGAGAGTCGACAGAACCCAAGCTTGACAGACACACATCTTGAATTGGTCATTTCTCCATACACACTTGTTGAGTTTGGTCAGCAGCTGCTCTGGCAATCCTATAGCTGATCTCGGAATCGAGGGAAGACGAGCTCGATACAGTGGAGCCCAAATAGGTGAAGATGTCCACGACCTTCAGATCCATGTTGTCGATGGTGATGACTGGTGGAGAATCGTGGTCTTGGTTTTCAAAGTATGGACGACGATATATACCAAAAATAACACTAAAAGTCGCCAAGAAGTAGCTTTTGACTGCAAATGCCCCTTTAAGCTTGGTTGTACGAATTGGAAAACAGAAAAAAAAATTAAAGCATGTGCATTTTTTGAAAATGTTATGATTTACAAACATTCGAGGTTGCTCAAAATAATCAAGAATATTTGAGGTCAGTATTTATGGGGAGAACGGGGTTCGACAAATGTGGTCTTTACATCATTTTTTAGCCCCGTCTTAATTGTCTTTAAAAAAATTCATACCCTACCTTGACTTTCGGTATTTTTTTTACATAGTTGTATAAATAGTGCATAGAAAACTTTAAACCCCTGTAAAATTTCCAAATGAAATATTTTATACTCCGTACGTTTTTTTATCCAACCCGGTACTCCCGTTAGTTACTGACTGCTCCCTATCCTCGACCCCAAAAGTAAATAAAAACGCAGCAGTCTGGCTTGTTACCTGTAGTGGGGGCTTAGACTCAGTACCAGTCCCCCTTTTTTCCTCGGATGTTTAGAAAGATGAAATATTGAGTATAGAAAAAATACCGGCTTTCCTTGAACAATAGCCGTCCCTTGATTAATCGCCTTCCTCAAATAATCGCTCCCCCTCGCCATTTTTCTCTTTCTCTTATCCCCTCCCTCTCAATTGAAAAATTGACATCTTTGGTTGCAAACAAGTTTTCATTTTATTTTTCACAACTAAATGTTTTTTCACAATGTTTTCCATGGTAATGTGTATTTCACTTTTTCCTTTATTGCTATTTGAAATACTTCAAAAAGTCCATGTTCGATTGATATTTGAAGTTATTAGCTTTTTTGTTTGATGGTATAACAAAACAAAATATTCATGACGCGACCTCCTGTTAAAAGTGTTTGAAACAATCGCCCCCTTTTGGTGGTAAAATAGAAATAATCGCCCCGGCTATTAATCGAGGAAATACGATAGTTTGTTATCTCAGTAGTTATTTAATTTTTAGAGGTTTCACTATATAACTCGACGAAACTGTTAGTTGGCTTGTATCGTAAACTGTGAAAAAAATCTACCCATATGCTTGACGTCAAAACTAGATTTTTAAAGTGCTCTCAATTATATTTTCCAATGAGATACATTACAGCTTTTATTTCAAGCTTTCAAGAAAACATAAATCTGCCCTCCCCCCTCCAGCTCTTTCCGTGAGAGCACTGCTAATACACGTGTATTAGCTGTCCGTTTTGCTACCTGTGTAATAAAAAAATGAAGTTCAACAAAATTTTAAATGCACTTTTTCAAAGCAGAAGCAAGGAAAGGCTATCTAAGATATCTTGGCACTTTAGCTTATTGAGTTTTATTTGATTATTTCGACTTCGCAATTCTCTTAATTAACTAACGAAAGCTATCCGATTTCCGAATTTGAAGTTGTGGCTTCCGTTGTCGGAGACGAATTGTAATTTCCGGCGTTATCGCTTTTTCCTGAGTCGAAAATGTTTGACCAGCTATTTTCTAGCCCAATCCCTCGCGACCAAGCTTCGCTGGGGGTCGGCGTGGCTGGACAAGATGGCTGCTCCTGCTGTTGAAGGTATGTGAAGTTCGGACAAGTTTTGTAACAAATTTGCCATTTTGGGGATCTATAGTTAACGCCAAAAAGCAAGTTTTGGTAAAACTGAAAATATTGTTTGTGTTGAAGTTTACTTATTTGATTTGGTTGAACTCCTTGCACAGTACCACGGAATTTTCGATTGCTGGAAGAACTGGAGGAAGGACAGAAAGGAGGCGATGGAACGGTTAGCTGGGGCTTAGAAAGCGATGACGATATGGAAATGAGATACTGGACTGGCACGATTATTGGTCCAGGAAGGGTAAGGGTTACTATTATAGAGTTGAAGTTTTGAGCAGATTCCTTAAAGGCCTACCAGAGGCAATTAACTTTTGTCTAAGAATCAGTCCTTGCGCATGAACTGAACTAGATTTGTCTTTTTTTTTTGTCACAGACACCTTATGAGCAACGGATTTACAGTTTGAGAATAGAATGTGGATCGAAATACCCTGCCGAACCGTGCACTATACGATTTCTGACCAAGATAAATTTGAACGGAGTTGGATCGAATGGAGAGGTCAGTATTAAAAACGAAACGATGGTTCTTGACCTGAACTTGTTCTAAAATACATTTCAAATGAATTGCAGTTTTTCAGACAGAACAAAGACAACATTCAGTTTAAATATCTGTATACGTCTCTCCTTTTAGGTTGTGCTTTTAAGTGATATTTTATTCAAAACTATTATTATGCTTTAAAGACTAAAGAATAATATATACTAGTGTAATTACTTTAACTAACTTTTGTTACTATGCAATATTTTTTTTTATTTTTTTAAAACAAGGAAAAAATAAGTTATAACTGCTGTTTACTGTCATCATTGTCATTGTTTTAGGCCACTTAAAAAATATCCTAGTTTATCATTAAAATTTTCCCAATAATTAGTGCAAGAGGGTGCTTTTTTTAATGCTTGCAGACTACCAAGTCAGTTACAGCACTAACTCCCAAAACTAGTCATGATAATGTCCATATTACATACAGTACAGTACATTCTATTAATCATTTACATTTTCAATTTACTCTTTGGCAAGCATGTTCTTCATTTTTTACATGGTTGCCACTCATTTTATTGCTTTGCAGTGAGAAAAATTTATACTTTTCTATGAAAAGAAAATTGAAATAAAAAGTCTGTGTACTGGAAAAAAATCAGTGCACCCTGTTCAATGATAAACTGTTCTTGCAAAAGTCTTAGAGTATACAGTTGCATTATACAGCCTATTGGCTACTAAAACAGATTGAGTAAACTATTTACTTAATCAATCTATGTTGCAACCTGTAGATTGGGTAACAAAACTTGCAGAAAATGAGGATGATTTGCAAAAAAAGCTTTGTATAAGTACAGGGTGCTGGATTGTAAATACTGTATAGGTACTGAGGTTTCTGATTGTTAGAAACTTTTTTAGAGTAATCAGTTACATTCTTTTGACTACCTCAGTCATAGCCAGTTTATCAACATTTGAAACCTACACAGTTTTTTACTTAAATGACTCAAATCATGAGTATCTATCTACCGAAGCTAACACAAATTGACAAATGTGCATCACACTGTTTGTCAACTACACTTCAGGCTATTTTAGTCAATGATCATTGTAGTAGCAAAATCTTCGAAAGACTTAATGGCTGATACAAACATTCCATCAGATGTATCCTTCTGTTACTAATAGGTGGTTCCTGCTAATAAAAATATTGTTTTGGTCTTCAAGCTCTTCAACTGTTTAATTAACTACACCTAGTTCATACTGTACAAAAAAAAATAGTCCTTTGAGCCAGATTCGAATCAGTGATGACAATGTTAGTTCTGCAGTCCTCCGCTCTACCAACTGAGCTATCCAAGGCCTATGAATACAAGAAATAATAATTTTAGAACAAGTAGCTTTCTTTCGATTTGATGTTGACGTTGGTTATATAATTATATTTCACACACTGATGTGTGCAAGCAATTCCCAAAGGAATGAACAGAGTCAATCAAAACAAAAAAACCTGAAACAAATGTTTGCTAAAATGAAGACTGCCCTTCTATTAACAAGTTGAAAACAGTTCTTCAAATGCAGTTTTTTTTCAGATACAAAACATTTTCATGATGAAGCAACTTCTTAACCCTTTCAGCCCCAGACAGTTTATCAACATATCACTTCTCCGAACATAACTCAAACAAAGTAATACAGTTGGTAATGAGAAGTTGGGAGTTGATCAAGTCAAGTATGCTTTGGTGGATGAAAAGCCAAATTCTCCCAAACTGTTTGTATAGAAAGTATGGGACTCAGTTGGAAGAATTTACCAACACGACATTTGTCATGCTTGGGACTCAAAGGATTAAACTTGTTACATCTGGTTATAGAAACAAGACCACAATTCCCAGAGGCATTGGCAGACAAAAGTCAAAATGTCTTGATCATTGAATTAAAAAAGTTATAGAACACCAAAATTCTCAGTTATTTGTAAGAGAAGTTGTGTCAAGTTTATATTAGAATCTTGGAAATGTTTTGAGTTTTTAATAATTTTATTTCACATTAATTATCACGATTTTGAGTCTTGTTGGACATAAATTAACAAACACACCTTGTCCTTGTCAGTGGTGGTTTGTATTTCAAAACTCTTGATAGAATTCAAGCCAAAGATTATTTTCTTTGGACAAATTGAAACAATCTTTTTTTTTTGTGGGCCCTTGCACCATGCAGAGTGCATGAGAACTATAATTACTTTATATCTATGTACAAATGTTTTTTGCAACTTAGAAAAAGGTCAGAAATAAGATGTGTTCGATGCTTATTGAAATTGAATCTTATTGTTGAGTGAGCTGAAAGAAATTAATGCATTATTGACTGGTTTAAGCTTTAAAGGAAACTGAGTTCACATTGACCTTCAACCTGAAAAGGTGCTTTTATGACAATTGGTTACTTTAAAAACAACTTAGATGTGGATAATGCGGCCTTGTGGATGAGATGTGACATACTTATGGTGCAACAATGTCTACAAGTAAACACGAATGAAAAATGTTTGAAACCTTGCATTTCTTTTTCTTTCCACTTGAAATTTTGCAGATATCATTATAACTTTTATTCAAAAATCGCATTTGACCAACTCGTTGGTTCTAAGCCACTCATAAAATAGACAAAAATGTGCTCTGTAAGTTGAAAAATAAAAGTTTTTTTTCGAACTTTTCAAATTTTGTGATAATTTATAGTGCTGAAGAAAGCCAACAATGTTTGCTTGAAGTCATCAAAGAACAAAAAATGTTGAAGTGCAAATTGGAACTTCCACACCATTTGGTTTTGTACCATGCATCCTTCTCTCATGAGAGTAGTCTCGCACTTTGCGAGGCATCACAAGAGCTGTTCTTTCCTGCCTCGTGAGAGCCTTGTTAAATTTCTTTCCTTGACTCATGTCTCATGAGACATGATACATTTCTTGCACATTGCACTATATCATTGGACTTAAAAGAATTCACAGCACTTGTCGAAGAGGGGTAGGGTCATCACAGTGTTAGTTACTAAATGAAAGCAACTCTAAATGAACATCAATATGAGCGATGTATACCGGATTATCAAATACTTAGTTTGATATTTAGTAGGTCGGTGAAATATAGAGTGTATCAGCCACCCATATCAATCACATGTGGTGAAATTAAAAACAGCCAATCAGAATGCATGATTTCCATATCATCATGTGTGATTGATATGAAACTTTTCCCGCTGTTGAAACAACTTGTCAATATACTTCATTGGTGATTGAGAGAAATGTAAATATGTGATAAAAAGAAAATTAAATGGCCACTTGGAGCTGAGATACGAATTCTATTTTCTCATGTTGAAAATATCTCACTCCTTCGCTGCACTCACTCATGAGATATTTTTTCATCACTCAAAGATAAAATTCTATCTCCATGTGGCCATGTAATATCTTTCGTTTATCTAAGACCTCAATACCAAAGTCAACTGTACTACTTTGTTAATAGGTGTTAAAAGCCATGACTGGGAACACTTGTATAAAAAAGTATATAGTGTGAAATGTTTGAATTACTTGTTACCAAATAGCTTACAAACAAATTTTTTTGCTTAAAAGAAAATACAGAAGGTTTTGAAAAGCAAACCAACAAGTACAACCAGTTAAAACATTCTCACTAACACCTAAAACAAAGAATCTGTACAGCCATGGTTTGTTCAACCCTTAACAAAGCATCTTTGTACAATTTTATGTTTCCCTTTTGAAGTTTGGCAGCTTTCATAACCAGTCCATTTTTTAACTATGGTTTGCTTGAGTTCAATTAAAGTGGACAGGTGTATTTATATGTTCAAATGCATATTACTGTGATCAATTTGTCCAAAGCGGACTAGTAGCAAATATAGGCACCTCAGACAGCTGCTTCAAAGCGGTCCATGTATGCTGGTACTCATTTTACCGACCCGGGAAGGATAGAAAGCTGAGTGGCCTTTAGCGGGAAAGAAGGTCACCCAAATATTCAACCCTTGACCAGGCCGGGAATCAAACCTGGGACCTCAGGATTGGGAGGCAGAGATCTTACCACTGCGCCAACCCTTTTGCTAAATTTATGTATGTGCTAGCAGAAAATTGCACAAGTGTCATGTGGTGCCAGGTTTTGAGGCAGGCCTTGAACTTGCTACCTACAGTGTATGTGGCCAGTGCTACAAAAAGATTAATGCTTGCTACTACAAGATTTTTGGAATTTGTAGCCAGCTGGCTACTACAACATTGTGCGGAACCTTTGCGACTGTTTAACTAAAAGTCATTAACAAGTTTACGAAATGAGGAGGGTGATGCCGACAACAATGGCTTCCAAAAAACATTTCTTGCTTTTCCTTTTTGACCATGTCTGGTTTGTTTGCCCTTTCTTTTGTCCCTGTGACACTTTGTAAACAGAAAAGGATTAAAGCTCCGTGCATAAACATACAAGACGATTGACAAGATGTTTTACCATTCCCGTAGTCGTAAGAACTCCAAAACTAAGCTTTTCATGTCATAATTTTGAAGTCATTGGCATGCAGGCAACCCACACGGTGCATTCCAACATGAAAGCTATTGTTTTCTGCTGCCATCATTGGCACCACCCTCCTCGTTTCGTAAACTCTGTTTCTAAAATCATGATAAACATTGTAATGAACCAATGAAGCTTGTCTGCTTTCTTGGGCAAAAAAATCTGGAAACAAATACAGTTATTTTTGCACACACCGCTACAGAGGCAGATGTAGTACAGATTACACACTAAAATATGGAGTCACACAGGAAAATGGACAAAAACAATGACCATGTCTTAAATGCTATTTTAGTTTTGGAAGCAGTTGACATTCGATTCATTTTTTCAGGCTTCCTGCATTACTATTTGGAACTGTGACAAGGGAGATGCTTGTTGAATGACTTCAACAGCTTTTGTTTGAGTATTTGTTAAATCGAAACATTAAAATATGCAATTTCTATTTTGAATTCACTCATAAGAATATTATAGAATCATGAATTATACTCCAGCACTGAACATTGAGTATAAGCCATTAAGTCAAAGTGTTTAATAGTTACAATTTAACATCTTGACCATTAAATTGGCCATTCGACCAGCCTCTAAGCAACCCATTAAAGTTTTCAAAAAAAGCCTTTAAGAGAATCAGGGCAATCCATTGAAACAATTTTGCAAGCCATTAAATTTTTTTACCTACTTGTTGAAAGTGTTAAGTAAAGCTTTAAAATAGTTCGAAAAACCATTCACAACCCGTTAACAAACTGTTAAAATTTGGCCATTAAGCGGAAAGCCATTTTTGTCTGTTTTCCTGTGTGAAACCACAAATATATAAGGCTACTAAAACTTGGGCTTGGGTTACCAAATTTTTACCTCTGTTAGCCAGCTAGCTACTTGGAAGACATATGCAGTCAATGACAGTATGTAACTCAGATGAAACAGATTTAGTTATGTTTGTAGCTCAAAAAGTAGAAAATAAATTGCAAAGGAGGTCCAAGGAGGTAAACTTGGAGTTGTGTGCAGAGGATAAGTGTGCGCTGATTGCATACATTTCCAGAAGTCTGAAATACATCTTCTTGATCAAACAAAAACAAAATTCTTTAAAATTCATGTAAATTGTCACCGAGTGTCTTTTTTATCTTACACATGATTCTGAGAAGCCAGCAACTTGTGTAAGTAACAAAAGTTCGCTACAAGTGGACGGTTACTTCGGACACTCGAGGGACATGACATAGTGACGAAGGTCAACCAGTGCTGCTTACCACCTGCACACAAAAACTGAAAATTTCGGAGAGAAGTTCAAATGGTATGTTCTATTCCACTGGAAAATGTTCAAAAAATTTGGAAAACCTCAAATGTATTCCTCATTTTCCATTCCAATCGGAATGACCAAAAATTTTTGTACCATTTGCGACTTCTTTCTCGTCCCAAACTTCATCAGACAAGTTTTTCATGCACTTGGCCACAAAGACAGACAACATTCAATGTGCAAGCTAATCTTTACAAACTGTTATACTTTCAGTTTTACTGATAAGTTGAAAAGACATAGTTTATTTTAAGCTCTTTAATTTCTTAAACTAATGCTGTTAGATATTCTGTGGAATTTGACCTTAATTTTATGATCTATCTTTCGATCTCAATCAGACTGCAGCCTGAGTCATGACACAAACTTGAGCTCAGTAAATAGTAATTGAATCTTTTCACTCATTTGGTGAGTTTCAGAGATTATTTCTTTCAACAAGCCTCCAAATTTCCTTTTGGATGTTTAGAACATAATCTGTATTGAAATGATTTTTGATAAACATTAGCATTGCAACAACTCAGTGTCACCGTGTGATCACGAGAGCCTTGTCACATGTCGTCTGCCACGCCAGAAACTGTACTATTACTCTACTATTTCATCCATTCCAACTGTTTTTTCTTTTTTTGTGCAAATGGTAAACGGCCAAGGCCTTTTGTCACAAAAAGTCATTTTCAAGCACTGTGAAGCTCTTGTTTAGTAAAGAAATCTTTTTCATGCAAATTTACAACAGCTGTCTTCTTTCTGCAGGTGATGAGTAAAAGTTTTGAAAGCTTGAGAAACTGGAACCGCAGCACCAGTTCTATTAAAACTGTCTTGAACAACTTGCGCAGGTACGAATCTTTTTGTTTATAGAATATTACTGGTTGACAGAGCTGGAAATTAACATCTTCATGGTTGCCAATGGCCAGTAATTTTGTCTAGGTCAAGCAGAAATAATGAAAGGTCACCCCATTGGTGAGTAACAGTTAAGGACTAAAATACAGTAAATTGGGTACACTCAAAGTCCATTAATTTGAAATTTTTTAATTTCAGATCAGATATTTTATAACATAAAGTATAGCCATTTGACTGGCATAGCTGGCACACAATGTGAATCAAAAATTCTTTGAAGTTAATATTTTTGGCAAAACAACCTTAAAATTCCAGGTACATTTTATATACGGGTGTGTCTTACTATTTGGGTACATAAGTTAAGCTGCAAAACTGGTAAGAGAAGCAATCAGCTGGAAAAAAAAGCAGGAGGAGATTGAAACCTACAAAAAGGTGTTTTTGTTATTAATTAATTTTTAACTAAAAGAGAACATAAACTGTTTGTGTCAGACTTTTTTGGCATTTAGAGAGTAGAATCTCAGTTGGGGGCTGATTTGCAGATGCTGCTCATCTGACTTGTGGGTAGTTAGAAAAGTTAGTTTCCAGCCCTGGTTATGTCCAACAAAAAACTTGTGTCACATGCATTTTAACTTGGACTGATGTATGTATCGCGGGGTTATCTTTGGAATAGCTACTACTTTTGTCTTTTTTTGTTGAGTTTTCTTCAGAAGAGGATTCATTTTTCATTGTCATTGCAACAAACTTGTTGCAGGCCCCCATTAGCAAAAATTCTAATTTTCTGCTATTCAAAGAATTTTCTTGAAGTCAATTCTTTTCCACTATAAGAAGAAAAGGAATTTTGCGACTATTCTGGAGAATACTCCAAAATACATCATCAGACCAAGTTTGACTTAAATTCACCTAAAGGTTCTGGATTGGCAACAGATTTCAAGAAATTGAGAATTTGGCAGTTCAATAACTGAGGTTTAAAACATTAAATGTTGGTGCAACAAATATTTCATTTTCTAAAGATGGCCGTCAGATGATAGTCAAAATATTTTGGTTATATAAAAATGGAATGGTTTCTCGTACAGACTTTTATTAAATGTTAATATCTCAAGAATCATAAGAGATTTCAACAATTTTTTTTTTCAATGCTATTCTTCATTTAACAAGGTCTATCTACTGATGCAACAAAATATTTTGTACCATAGGCACTTTAATAGGCTTTTATTTTTTTCATTTGGCAGGGATGTTTTGTAGTTGATCTTTTGTCTTGCCACGGCTGCTGTATAATGATTATTTTTTTATCTTGCAGGCATATGACATTAAAGGAAAATTTCAAGCTTTCTCAGCCTCCAGAGGGCCAACTATACAGTAATTAAACTCATCAGGACAGTTTCTTGGGAAAATTTGGCATTAATCCAGAATAAAACCAGAGCCAAGCTAGTTAGCTTTAATCCAAGGTTGATTATTGTATCGATAAGTTTTGTTGAGAATTAGCTTTGAATTAGTACTAACTAAGCTTCACACGCCTTTGCGTGTTTCTAATATCTATGATTTTGTTAACAAGTATGTGTTAATTCAGATTACTTTATAGAGCTTTCTGTTTCTAATTCTGAGAGGATTAAATCTATAGGTCAATTAGTGATAAGTTGATAAAACCTCTCCAAGCTTAAGAATTCTTAGAAATTACCAATCTTTGGGCTCAGTTTAGCTTTCTTAAAGTTTTACATAATTTTGCAGCTCTGTTTAGGGATGAGATTTTTATTTTGGGCTCCCAAACAACTGGTAATGTCCGAAAAACTGTTGGCTGCAGCTGGCAGCCATTTTGAACTGTTGACCATGTAAATTTGCTTAAGCTAAATCCTGGCTTTTTGCCAAATGAAGGAGTTTGAGAAACTGGTGCCGAATGAGTTTGACTAAGAACTTCTGACCAGGAACACCAATTACAGAGTTCCACTACAAAAAAGAAAAAACACACATGAGCAGTCCATCCTTTTCTGAACATCACTATTTCTTGAACTAACAGCAAATTCCGTTTGTTCAAGAAAAAATGTAAAACAGTGCATAGAGGTTTTTATCATTTTTTCATACAGTAAATGAATGGTTGATCATAAATAGATGTAATATCTGTAAGATGTAATATCTGTAATGCCATGTGCACAGGAAGTGTTTAAAGCTAATCAAAATTTAGTTTCTTTAAATTGGCAAAGCTCATAAAAAGTTATTGAGAATTCCTTTGGTTAGTTGAATCATTTTTGTTACATGTTCTATTTCTTGTTTCAGATCAAATGTGATAGTATGTATTACCATTTTTTGTTACGATTTGTTTTTCTGTAATCATATTGTTAGACTGTAATTTTCCTTTGTCACTGTTAAGTTATTTTTCGAGGCAGGTACGAGTAATGTACAAAGCAAAACAAGTTTTTGTAATGGGAATAGTCGAGAATCTTGAGTCAGAACACCTTTCCCTTTTCTATGGTACTGATGATTGTAATTTTTGCAGCTGCTATAAAATTACTTGACAAACGTTTGTCTGATTTAATTCTATTTTTGTTTCTTTGTTTGTTGTAAAATGCAAAATGGTAAATGCAAATTTCAGTGCTCATCATTAACTTTTTCTTCATCGTTTAAATAACTCCAGTGATGTATTTCTAAATTCTCCCAACTAGAACCCATACTTTTCCTGTTACCAGTTTAGGAGATTTTTGCTTTTCATCTTTGGTAGCTTACATAACTTGATCAGTTTCAGTGTTCTCTTTACCTTATGGATTGTTTTATACAGTATGGATTATGTTAGGAGAAATTAGATGTTGATAAACTGGCTGGTGTTAAAAAGGGTGAAACCCATTTTCTATCTCCCTCTGTTCAGTGTGGTTTGCTAACTCTTGTAAACTGTTGGGAGGTGAGACTGAACAACTCAGTTGAAACTCTGGAATGAAATGATTTTATGAAGACCAAATGTTAGTTCATTTTGCCGATGCTTTTTAATGATGGTCAAACCAGGTTTTAGTTTTGCTGGGTAGCTGGGTAAAAAAAAATTTAATGTGGAGCACTAGTAAAAGACATTGAATAAAGGTTTGGGTTTGCTACTTTGCAACTCGTCTCTAAAAATCTTCAGATATTGCTCGCATTAGCTGCTGACTTTGCGAATTTAGTTGCGTAAGAAGTGTAATTGAAAGGAAACTGTGTTTAAAAAAAGCAGTAAGAATGATTATAAAATTTTAGTAACCAAGTATACATCGACGCGTGGGGTTACATTGATACAGCCCTGAATCGGCGACACAAGAAGAAATGGATAAAAAAGTGTTTCTTTGTTGATAATTTCAGAGCTTACAAGTGTTTTCCAGTAAGGGGGGGGATCGTAAAGTCGGTTTTTGACCATTAGACGTTAAGAGCGATGGAGGGGGGGGAAGCTAGGGAGGTTCCCGTGGACGTTAAGGGGAAATGATAAAAGGTGGAAATTGCATGCCGAAATCCTATAAAGAGAATGTATGAAAACTGGCAAAAAAATTGTTTTTATCTGAAGCTTGACTGAAAAAAAAATTTTCAGAGAAATCATTCTTCCACTACCCCCCTCCCCCTAAAAAGGCCGAAAAAATAGTGGACGTTGGGGAGGTAAGGACGGGGGGGAGGGGGTAAGCCCCTGGACGTTAAGTGCTGTCAAATCAATTTTAGGACGCCCCCTTAGTACTGAGCCTACGATTTAATTATGTTCGTACTGATCTGAAAAGACGCGAAGGTCTAACTGTTTGCAGATGTTAGAGCAAAGGCAGCACCAGGCTTGGCGCCTTAAATCTGGGCAGGCTGTTTAACAAATTGAAATACAATTGCTAAACAGCGGTATTTTGTTCAGTGAAAGAGAAATGCCAAAGTGCAAAAACTAGGAAGAGCTCACCATTTGATTGAGTTCTTAAAGGCAGCAAGGTCCATTTACAATGAGAAATGCCGGTTTTAATATAA
>JAOBRD020509874.1:0-17129 GCA_027575215.2 Hydrozoanthus sils | reverse complement strand
GAGCGTCCCTCCCTGTCCTCTCATTTACTCTTGGTAGAACAAGTAATAAATAAAAATAGATGTTAAACTTAAAAATAGGTTACAAGTTAGTTATTATTGGAATGTTTTGCTAGGACTACTTCAAGGCCTTGATGGAGAAAACCGAGGCAGCTCGTCTGAAGTACACCGAGATGCGGAAAGTTGTCGATCAAGAAATTCATGAACGGCTGAAAGAGTATCCAACAGAAACAGAGCAAAGCGACGCTGAACGAGGTATCTCAAATTGTTTTGCTACTGCAACTGTACATTTGGTGACTGTTTATAGCATTAGTGTTTGTCTTTGAAGTGTATGGTTCAAGTTCTCATTCTCTGGAGAGACGAATAAAGATAACACTTCACTTTCCAATAGTTCAAGTGTTTCACTAATCCCCTGCCTACACTAATACGTTTTCGAAAACCTCCGTTTTCTTTTTAGAGAAAACGTGTAGAAGTATTTACGTCCATACCAGACCACGAAAACGGATATGAAAATGCCCGTTTTCGTCACCAGACTTCGTTGAGCGTATTTTCGAAGCGAGCAGCGAGGTGAGCGTTTTCAAAAACCTTCGTTTTTGCTCGTCCTTTCTAAGACGCTGCACCTTTGTTTTCAAAATCTTTCACTATGGAAACTGTTTTCGAAAAACTTCGTTTTCGGCGACATACACCTCCGCTTTTGATCGTATTATGGTGGACGGAAGGTAAATACGGATAAAAAAGAATGGGTTTTGAAACGAAAACACGCTTACTCACTTCCTAGAAACACTAAAGACAAAAGACGAAGCGGCCATGTTGGTGTCCTAAACAAGAGAATCATCAAGGCGCCAACATGGCCGTTCCGAAGTCACGTGAAAACTGGCAATTTCGAGAAGTGCTTTTGGTCGAGCTTTGAAATGTCTTAAATCTAAGTCTGTATTTTTGTGAAAATGTGATAACTCCTTGCTTTTTTCTTTGAACAGGTGAGAAACCTTCTGTGGTGCAAAATCACAGTAATAAGCCAACAGAAAGCAAGAACGTTAATACTTCAGAAAAAGACAATGTTGACTAGACTACTTTTCGAACCCAGGGCCCCAAGAGAAATTCTTAATAGGTATACAGTACCGCAGCAAAGAGAACACCTTCTGTTTGGCCGGGTAGATGGTGATGTCGTACATGAAGACCAATAAAGTTGGAAAAATCAATTTTAACGATGGCAACACAGGAAAAAATGATTTAAAAGTCTAATTAAACACTCCGATCTTTTTATCTGTTAAGCGCTTAAATTGTGTAATCTTTCTGTCTCGTGCGATTTAATTCGATACAATATTCGTCCATTCCCTCAATTTTAATAACTACAGCAAAGTAAGTGTATGATCGTCGTATATTTTGTCGAGAAGCAACAAAATCAACGGATAACATAAATTTATATTTATTAGCTTGATTTCGTCGTACCATTTTTATAAACTATGTGTTTAAATTAACTTTAAAAATAAACACGAAACTGCTATAATCGGTCTCATAAAATGAAATTATCAATTTTCCATGGTCAATTTAAAATAAAACGGTACCATTAAATCATGAAACTTTTATGTTGGTGTTTTTTTATGTTGTTTGCATTCTGTGAGCTGTGTTTTGCGTGCATCGATTTCGCAATCCTTTAGTTATTTGATAAAAAGGTCCAAGTGGTTGATTCAAGCACTAGGACACTAACTATACTGCGAGTTCCACGTCTCTGCGAAATAACAATTTCCGCAATTGTTGAATTTACTCCGACTAACCTAGCCTGTGTGCAGGCGGGTGTTTTTTTTTACTTGCCGCCATCTTTGGATTTTGTGGTCGAGCGGCATTGGGTCGTGTGCCAAGATGACGGCGACGCCGTTGCCTGGGGGTTTTCCCGCTAAGAACACCCAACCGCCAGGCTACGACATACCGTACGTTTTACCATTAGTTGTCAGAAAATGTTTGGGAAATAAGAGTAAGGTATGTTTAAAACATGGGGTTTTTTGGCGACTTTTAGTGGAATTTTTGGTATCACATTTGTAGTCCCATTTAAAAGGAAGCACCTTGAATATTTACAGAATTTTTGGATGGGTTTTAAGTTTGGGGAGGGGTGGGGGGGTTAAGGAGAAACTTGTTTTTTTGGTGGGGGAGGGGTAGACAAGGTTAAAAAATATTTTTGAAATTAATGCTTGATAGAAAGTCACTTGATAGAAAGTATTTGCGTATGGTAAGGAGGGACGGTTTGTTGATTGTCCTAAACATTTCCCTCTCAAAGCCTCCCTCTTTTCACTATCCACCAAAATGGCTGTAATTGTAGAGGTTATCATGCTTTTTGGGATAAGTAGGGTTCTTAGACCTTATTTGTAAATGGCTGCGATTTTATATTCCTGTCTCCATTCAAATTAACCCGTTCTTGAAAGAAAAGAAAAATTCGAAACGAGGCTAGTAGGGTTTATTTGAATGCAGACAAAAGAATTTTAAAATCGCAGCCATTTTTTAGGTGGCCCAACGTGACTGCTCATAAGTTGTACATACATTGTGCTCTCCTGACGCTTTGGAAAAAAAAGATTAGTAAACTGCCGTTTCAGAACTGAACGTTAAAAGTACGCTTATTCTAATAATGAGCCGCTCTGTATCAGCTAAAATTCGTCCAAGATGATGGACAACACAGATACGTTCCAATAGGCTTTAAAAAGATGCGCGAAACGGCAAAGCCGTGGACGGGGATGAGTTGCCTTTGGTAAAACTGGTAGATATATTTTTTAACAATTTCTCACAACTATACCGTGGGTGAGGATTTGGTACTTGATTTTGGTGCAAAATTTCTTTCCTATCTTACATGTGAAATGACAAAATTGCTTGGACGTGAGTATTTCTCTTTTATAGACTTAATTTAGCGTTATAATAGGATATGTTAATGGCTTAGCCAAGATTTTTCAAGAGGGGGGGAGGGCCCGCGTACTCACCTGGTTGTTTGGATAAAAAAGGACTTACAAAATGGGGGTTCACGGGCATCCCAGACCACACTCCTGGCTATGCCCCGGCAATTTACCAATAAAGATTTACTAGTAACATTTGCCAAAACATAAAAGAAAAAAAGTTGGGTGGACTGCCGACGGAGTTTTCTACGGTAGATTAATGTAAACGGGTTTACACTTCCTTGACATGTATAAAAAACATTCACGATCATCTTGAGGGTATCTTTAATTTCAAAGTTCGTTATTTTGTGAAATTTGGAAGTGAAGAGTCTAGATGCTTCTGGTTTGTGTATGAGAGGCAAAACCAAGAAAGGCGTAGGACCTTGTTCTGTATGAGCAATAAGTAAAATAACTTAAAAACATTGAAACATTCTTCAATATATCCGAAGCTTGACCCATAGAGAACCTCTTGTTTCATGTACAGTGTTCCTACTTCCTATACTACGTCACATCTTTGTAGCAAATCTTATAAAAATAAATAACATTTACATTGAGTAACCCCCGAGTACCCTCTCTTATTTCTTCTATCCTTCTGGGTCCAGTTGTTCAAAGGCCGATTAGCACTTGCCCGGGGTTGACTTTTAACCTACTTTCACGTTTCGAAATTTACAGAGACTGATTAAAGCTGTAGTTTTGGAATTCACAAGTTCTCCGTAGAAAATCAAAACAGTATTCCACAAGAGCCAAAAACCTTTCCAAAGAGAAGAAATTACTACTCGAATTTTGGCTCAGCCCAAGGTTAAAGTTAACCAGCCTTTGAATACCCCAGCCTTGTTGACTGTTCCCGTTGTAAAACCGAAATATTCACAAACTGTGCGAGAATGTATTTTCATTGTGTTATGGTGGTATCCACCATGATTGACGAAGGTGTCTGTGATTTAGATGACCCTCCACTGCATAATACTAGCATCCCGGCCTCCTACGGAGATCACTCGAGAGTCGTCGTGGAGGAATCGAACGGAAGTCACATGTGCACTATGCCCTTCCGCTATCTTTCGTTCTGCCTGAAAATTAATAAATCCTTTCATCAGATAATGAACCAGTTCCTGATACAGCACGTGAGATGGAGGCGAACATAGACTTTCTTTCGATAGAAACAATTCTCTATTTCCTATATAACTTAGCGTTTGTGTTATACTGTACCGCTTTACATCTCCAACTGGTTTAGGTCGGTTTTGGCCTCGACCCCGTGCAAAGGCTTAGTTGCAATGCCGAAAAATAGAATAAGTCATTTCGGAATTTCAGAAACCTAAGCGCGCGTCGGGATAAAATGAAATATTCATCAAACTTAAGAAAGGAATAATAGTGATTTCCCAACCCGCTTCATTTCGTTCCTTTGTTTAAGTTTGATAAATTTTACATTTTATCCCGACCCGCGCACGTGTTTATAAATGTCGAACTGGCTTATGACTTCATCAGAAGCCAAAAGTTCGAGCTATGTACGAGTAACTGTAAGGCTACGAAAGCCTTAAGGGCCCGAACTTTACTATACACCACTAAAATCACCTATTTCTATGTTTTCAACCAAGTGCGAGGTTTTATTTACTCCATATAGGTAAGTAATACTGTAGCCACCCTGCAGGCGGTTTGGTGTTTCTTTAACGCGGAAAACTTATAGGGGACGGCGTTGCCGCCATTTTGAATTTTCCCCTCGACCACGAAATCCAAGACGGTGGAAACCGCCACTTTTCCGCGTTGGAAAAAAAAACATTCAACCGCCTGCAAGCAGGCTACCGCATGGTAAGGTTTGTGTAGGTATGTTAATCAGTTTTCACAAAACTAAAGAATATTTCTTTGGTTTGAAGTACTCACTAAAACATTAAAAACGTTCCTCACTAAATCAATAAATCCATGGCAAATTCAAAAACCAAAACCCATTTCTCGAACTCCAAGTGCTTCGTTAGCAGAGGAGAACACGTTACTCCAGTTTGAGGGGGGAAGTTCTCAATTTCCCCATACGGGACACTTATCCATTACAGGGTAGTCATAGAAAGGCCTCAGCTGTTTGAAAGGATGAAGAACAATTTGACTAATCTAAGTACCTTTTTGCTAGCACAGGGATACCGAAACAAGTTGACGTCGCCAAAGTCATCGCCAGTTGCTAGAAGACGCTTTGAGTTTGATCGATCAACGCTGTTGATGTCTGTACCGTCCGCGCCTTGGGGCCAGATTCCTAAAATTCAAGGGAAATTATACTGCGTCACGCAAGTGGGTCACGCAAGGGTATGACGTAAGGGAATAAAAAATGTGTCACGCACTGTCATAGAGATAACTTGAAATGTGTCAATGTGTCAAACAGCAAAAACCGACTTACAATGGATTTACTAAGGAAAGAGTTGAAGTTCGATTCATTGAACCTCGATAACTCAAGTCCTTGCTAACTCTATTAAATTTCTGCTAACCCGAAGCAAAACTGATTTCCCTTGGATTGGCCTCATATACCATATAACCCCTATAACTCAAAAACCCAATAATTCGAATTAATTTCAACTTCCCTTTGCAATTCGAGTTACCGGAGTATGACTGTACTTTGAAATACCTCAATCAAAGATAATGCAAACAAACGAAATCTTGACCACAAATACGGATTTATGCTGAGCGCATTTCCCTTCTCCTCATCTCAAACTCCGGGCTACAACATCAGACAACAACTCTACCAAATATTAATACGAATCTCCGTGTTCGACTTGTGAAACAAAGTTGTTCTTGAAGTACAAACACCAAACTAATTAATCATACCGATCACGGGGTATCCCAGAATACAGTTCTGGCTTGCCCATTCTGTGTTGCGCATGTCTACTGATGACGTGTCTTGCTCACAGGTTTCGGAATCCCCTGCATCAAAATGACGCGGTTGCACTCATTAATCGATTGTTGTTGATTTGACAAAATCAAACTACCACTTATAAACGCTCTAATACTCCCCCACCCCACCCCCCCCTGCCTTATAAGCCTCCCTCCAGAAGGCCCTGAAATTAAATAAGCTCTCACGGGCCTCGGTAGAACGTTTGTAAGGTATGCGCTTTTCGAAAGATTCTAGGAAAATTGTTGCATACCCTGAGCTACTGTAGCCTCGCTACAGGGAATTTTAAAATTCCCGCCCTTATTTTGCTATGGAAAAGTCGTGGAGACAAGATTGAAGCTTTTTTAATGCTTTGTATACTTAGTCGTGGGGGAAGCTATCCTCCAGAGACGCTGGATATGGATTGGACACATAAAAGCACAAGGCAAGCGATGACGTGGAATCCCCAAGGCAAAAGGAAGCAAGGCGGGCCAAGGAACATATGGCGCCGCGACCTAGATGTCGACTGCCAGAAAGCAGGCTACACCTGGGGACAGCTGGAGCTACTGGCACAGGACCGAGATGCCTGGAGGACTCTCGTAGGCGACCTATGCCTCAGGAGGGGTAGTAGGTATAAGTAACTAAGTAAGTAGTATACTTAGCCACAGTGTCTGCACAAACCTACACTGAAATTTTTCTTTCTTTATCGAAACCCAGTTCAAGTCCCATGCTATAGCTAGTCTAATATCGATGTTTACTTTATATTCTATTAGTAACGGTCACCGTCTAAAGTTCAAAGCTGTTTTTCATGTCACCTTTGGCTACATTCGCACTGACATTGCAAGCTGCACAGCTACTTACAGTACAAGAGCTCGTAGTCTCCTGACGTGCTCTGTATCTTATGCCCGTCTTGCGACCAATCTATGTGCGTGACGTAGCTTGTGTGACCCTGAAAACATAAACGTCACAGCATCAGACAACGACTTCAAAGGTGAGCCCAGTTTAAGTCCGGTGTGCTAGTCTAAAAACTAGATGACTCTTGACCCTTGTGAAAACCACTCCGCGGGCTCACAAGAGAAAGAGAATGACCTACACGAGGGCGAGCCGAGAACGTCTAGTTTTCAGGTTGCTGGAATGCATGTACTGCAACATATCGCTGACTATAAAAAGTTAATGAAAGGCGGAAAAGTTTAAGCTTTAGAAGTTTGCGACCAGTCCCTTTCGCAGTAGAAACCAATGCAGCGCAAGAGATGGAAGCGGACAAATTAGGGACCTGGTGCTAGTGTGAATCGAAAACGGGAACGGAAAGAGAGTAGAGGGATTTAACAGTTTTTTTTAAACATACCAAGCTGCCAATAAAAGGTACGTATAAGTAAATGGTTTCGACAGACACTGTTATCTTCTATGCTTATTTGAGTTTGGACAGATTTGTATTTCAAACGTTTCTTTTGTTTCGTTGCCTCGTTCGCCATGCTTCCGGTCATGAGAGTGAGCCAGAGTTGGGAGAAAGAGACCGAGACACGGAATGGTGGGCCAAATTCGAAGGTCTCATAATGTCCTTCGACGATGGTAAACTTTATGAAAAAGCCTGGGATAGGCAGACTTCCTGTCCTGAACTACATTTGGAGACAAATTTAACCCTTCTGTCTTCGCTTCGAAATGGTGACCCAGATTTCATCCTACCTGTTGGAATGACTGAAAATCAGCATGGCTTCGCTAAAAACCGCGCAAACAGTTTATATGAAATTAAATCCTCGTTTCGATTGCTCTGGGCGTACACTGGGCATTTTCCCTGACTGAGCGAAACACTATTCATGTTCTTTTATTCCTTCTACGGCAGACTGATCCCAGACCCAACAATTTTTATTCGCGGAATTGTTTTTGCTTCCTTTAATCCTAAAGTGAACAGCATTAATTACCCAAAGAGACACTGCAAAGAGTTTAAGTGTTTTTAAAAAAAGCAAAAATAAGTTTTAATTTTTGGTTTTGGAGGCATTTTTAATTAAGCCTAATAACCTTTATCGCCACTCTGATTCTGTGTGTGCAAAAGTAATTATCTAATCTTAATACTTTTCGAGAAAAAATCGCTGCATTTTACTGCTTCACAAACCTTGCATTTATCGCTAAGTCGCGCTGAACTTCCATCCTGCTGAGTTTTGAACACGTAGATATTGTTGTCGTGCGAAGCAACAGCAAGAGACAAACCATCTAGCAAGAAAGAAGCGGGTACTCGTGAATGATTTGATAGCTACTATTTTTCAGTGAACATCAATGATTTCTATTTAGGAGTTTGACATGCCACATTTTACACAGTTTATTCCAGAAGCTCAATGAAAATTTATCACAAACGTTAAAAGTGCAGCTTTGGCAAACGTTGAAAATGCAGCTTAGGCAACAAAATCATTTCTCTAACTTTAAAACAATGTTTTTCCTAACCAAAAAAGCTGCTGACTCAGTAAAAATAAATGTCATGATATCTTGTCTATAAAAGTCAAGAAACACAAAACAGGATTTTTTTCTTTTGTATTTAAATTGATAATATACGCCCAAACACAACAAACAAAATTTTAATCTAAACCAAGAAAAAATGCACTTTTCTGCCTCCCCTCCCCTCATGGATGGGGGGGGGGTTGTTGCAACCCCCTCCCCTAGATTCTGATACGACCCCCCTGGATAAAAACTTTTACCACAGTTTTGTAGCTCTTACTCTTAAAAGCGGGGATTTTGGAGAATGGTCTTCAAAATGTTAAACACAAAATCGTTAAAAGAAAAAAAACGTGTGGGGACCCCCCCCCCGAAGGAGATGATTAATGCAACTGCTCATTGCCTTTACTAGTCTAGCAACAAGGGCCTATGGTTTAACGCCCTTACTCGAGAACACGCAAAGGTCTAACCGCTTGCAGATGCACCTTCTCCTCAGTGGCTTTTAAAAACACCCCGAGTGAAGGTCCGGCAGCGGGAATCGAACCCAGGCCTCCCGCACGACAGACTATCGCTTTAGTGAGGGTGATCACAGATTCGAAACGTTTTGAAATTTGAGATAACATAGTTAAAGCGTCGTGGAAAGTGTTCTTAACGGCTTTCAGTCTCTACAAACGAAAAAGGTATTTTATAAAAAGTGAGACAAGTGTTTGTTCCTCTCAGCATTTATCTAAAGCTTTGTAAGTACTCAGTGTTACGACAGTATGGTACGATATAAACAAGGAAAACGCTAGAACAAACAATGGTCACTGCTTTATTACTACCTGGCGAAAACTTGATATCAGAGATTTTCTCTGAAGCACATTTCTTCTGGAATTTGATGGAACCATTGGAGCTGTCCAATAGCAGCCAACTGTGTGAAAAAGGCAACATTGTTAAACTTTGTTCTCAAAGATACGGAGACAATGTATATAAGCTCCCTGTATTTAGGCTATATTTGTAAATCAAAACACATGTCGAATCACTTCATACAATAACTGATCCAGTAAACATCTCCCGTCAAGTCTATCGTGGTAACACAGTGGTGGCGAGGGGTACAGTGCTGGTGGTGGCGCAGCGATTGACACCAGCCTAGTGGACTACTAGGTTCACAAAGTTGCTTCGTGTATAACTAATGTCCCCCTAAAACTAAGCCCTCACCCTTTCACTGACTCAATAACAAAGAATCGATAAAGGTGAGTATATCTCTAGACAATGACTCTTAAGTTATGGTTCTCGCTGGAGTTTCGATAACCCAATCAAATTAGGTAGAGGAAGATTTCTAGAGTTAACCTTTACCACAAATTCTAAACTAGCTTGGAATAAACAAGTATGGCTATTAGATTTGTTACTTTTCAAGTCAGAAAGTTATACAACTAGTGCTTTTGTTTTTAAGTTTCCTATGCGAGGTCGTCTAAAGTCTAAAGGGCCGCATACGAATCTGAAGATAATCGAACTAAATAGAACCTTATCAAAACGTAACTATTGAAAATTTGAATTGAAGACTCAATTCCAATCGTGTTCCTTCCTACCTTCCATCTTTGCAACCAACAGCAACCAGATTTCCATCTGAAGAAATATCAACCGTTGTACCAGGAACCTTGAAAGTGATGATGAAATAGTCATACTATTGGAAGTTTATAAAGTGTCCTCTTCTGTCTTCTAGAGTGAAGGTGAGCAAATCGGTTTAAAACTATTGTCGACTCACTCTTCAAGGTAACATCTCAAGAAAATACTAGTTCTTCTCAAGAATTAGTTTTGCTGCTTTGCCTTTAACTTAAATAGACACAACTTTACAGCACCACCAGCTCAATAATCGACGGCAGGTTTTCTTTATTTATTAGTTGCACTTAGAGCTATTTATTGCAAAGAGTGCGCGGCCTCGCTGCTTTGTTTCATGATTCTACATGAGTCTTTCTACTCTTTTCCATGATTTCTACATGGACCTCGCTACTGTTTCTTGATTTCTACGTGAGCCTTGCTACTCTTTCCATGATGCTAGATGAACCTCGCAGCTCTGTTTCACGATTTCTAAATGAGCCTTGCTACTCTGTTTAATGAATTCTACATAAAACTTCCTACTCTTTTTCATGATTCTACATAAACCTCGC
This sequence comes from Hydrozoanthus sils, assembly GCA_027575215.2. NCBI lineage: Eukaryota > Metazoa > Cnidaria > Anthozoa > Zoantharia > Hydrozoanthidae > Hydrozoanthus > Hydrozoanthus sils. The sequence continues at coordinate 6,804 of JAOBRD020509874.1, read as the reverse complement.
CACTCTATTTAATGATTTCGTGTACATCGTGAAATATGCTATGATGACGTCATAAAACTTACTGGTATCAAGGAAGACCACATGACATTGCGAGAAGCAGCATCCCATAATCGCACGATCTTGTCATTACCACACGTAATAAAGGACTTAAGAGAAGGGTGAGAGTCCAGGCCACAAAGCTCCTCAGAGTGTCCCTTTAGACAAAGATATACAAAACGTTGATACTTTCAATGAAGAAAAAGCACCTAACTTAATGGCAAATAATGTATTGGGGGCAAGTACTCTACAGTAATAGCCACCTTGCTTACTTTAAACTATTTTTGCAAGATATTATAACAGCGTTCAGCTGGGTTCACTTCTAAATCACTAGTTCACTGGACCTGCAAAACTCAAAACCTTTTGGCCCCGATGGGTGCACTTTATCTCGGGTGCGCGGTTTACTTCATTCAACCCACATTCCTTTCCCTTTCAATTGAGTTAATGGTAACACGTGACCACCACTTTCAAAGGATCAAAGGAATAAATAGCTTGAGTCTTCTGATCAGCGTTAATAACAAAGCTTCCAATTTGTCAAAATAAACGGTAAGTTCCCAACAACTCCACACACAAAAAAAACACTACCTTGCATTTGGACCTAGAACTGTTCTAAAAAATGTAGCTTTAATCCTTTTTCAATACCTCTCCAAGAACCTTCAGCCTCCTTTGCGCTTCTGTAAGGGGTGATGTTCCTGGAGAAAGTGTTGTCTTCCACAGGTTGTTGGACACAGTTCCTATATAGAGAGTGTCCTGATCCACAGCGAGCGAACGAATACCAGGCACTTTCTGAGGCATCTAGCAAAGCAAAAAAAAGTAAAGCACTCTATTAATATAGAAACAAACTATAAGGCAGTATTCTTTAAATAAATATCGAGTCAGTTTTTTATTTTACGCGAGATCTCATGGCATCAAGGCAACAGGTGACTATGGACTAAAAGAAACGTTTCACCTCTGACACGTAAATCAACGTCATTCTTGTACCAAACAGTCTCAACCTAAAATTTATTTCACCTTTTGCCTCGATCCCAAACAATATTTTTATAGGTGTGAAGGGGTCTACTTAGGAAAGAACTTTTTGTATCGTTAAAAAATACCTTCATTTGAACTAATATGGCCTGAAGTCTTCGGTCCCAGGCTAGCACAGTCCCGTCTTGTCCACCCGCGGAAAGCACAATGCCACTGGATAACGTGTGTAAAGCGAAGACTGGGCCCTACAAGAGAGTTATGCCATCAGAGATGACATGACAGAGGCTACTGACGAGAAGGTATATAGGTATGCAAACAAAAAATATACTTCTAACTCGCTGTATAACAGAAACAAAAACTGCCTCGAACGCGTCATGGTGTATAATAATGTCGAGAAGCACGAACCCAGACCTTTAGCAGCGTGATTCCGGATCTAAGAAGCACGACTCCTGATCTGAGTAAGAATGACCCAAGTATTACCCCAAACTGGGAGAAGCATGACCGCAGACCCAGAAGCACATGATCCAATACCTAGAGAAGCATGACCCCAGACCAAAGAAACACATCCCCAGACCTTGGTGAGTATGATCAGAAGCATGACCTTTGACCCAGGGAAACATGACCCATGATCTGAAAAAGCATGACCCAAGTCCTGGAGAAACTTAACCCAGACCTTGAAAAGCAGGACCCTGGTCCCTGGGAAAAATGACCCCTGAACTTCTGAAGCTAAAGCCGGGGAAGCAAGACCCAAACCTAGAAAAGTGTGTCCCAAAACCCGGGAAGCATGACTCAAGACATCCCGGAAGTATGGCCCCTAAGCTTGAGAAGCTGAAGCCGGGGAAGTAAGACCCAAACCTAGAGAAGCGTGACTCAAATCCCGGGGAAGCACAACCCCTGACCTGGAGAAACTAACCCAAACGTGGAGAAGCGTGAGCCCAGACCAAGAGCCTAGACCTGGAGAAGCTAAACCCGGGTAAACATGACCCGAGACCTCAAACGCATGACACCGACCCAAGGAAACATGACTTATACTCTGAGGTGCCAAATAAACGTCCCTTGACACTTATCAACTTTTCGATTTTTTGTCCACCCCTTTGGGGCTTATTAGGATCCCTTCCTCGCATTTGAAAACCGTATGGTCGAACTTGCGCCGTATAAATGAATGTTAGGTGTTCGTCTTTTTCTGCTTTTGTTTGGATTACTGTACGCGCAACAAGAATCTAGAGAATCTAGATTCATCTATATCTTTGCAGGTCTCTGATGTCTTGTTTTGAACTTTAAGAAATTTGTCACTCCCCGTTTATTTGGACCACCCACCCTCCGATTATTTGGGGCCTGAGAGTGCCTGGGGAATATTTACCTCAGACCTAGAGAAGCATGACGTCATACCCCTCATACCCCCTTCACCCCTTGAACAGGTAACAATTACTTACTGCATGAGCGTTCTTAACAGCAAGTGCAATCTGATTGCTTCCTGGAAAAACAAATGCGAAAAAAATGTATACTATAAGAAACAGAAATTGATTAAAAGAAAAAAATTACATATCAGGCTTAAGTTGGTATTAAGTTTATTATTTTCGTTACCAATACTCAATTTGCTTCAAAAACTAAGAGTTCATTCTTTACTTAGCTACCTGGCCTTACCTTCCGACCACACATACAGTGTACCATTTGTATCTCCAGTGATGACGTCACCAGACTGGCTGAATGTGAGGCATGTTATATACTTGGGCTTGGGATAGTTCTAGACAATAAGGATATCAATTTTATGTTAGTGGCAACCTCGCCTTATGCCCTCAAGGAGCGAAGAGGATTTATGTTGAAGATGCAAAACTGAAGGACTGCAAGGGTAAAGGGTTTCCTAAAATACAACAAGGGAGTGGGTGCCGTATTTGTTATCTCGGATTCAAACTGTCTACTGTATTCACTAATGGAATGCATTTGTATCCAGTTACCACAAGATTAACTCGAACACACTTTTAACACTCAAAGCGGGAATGCTTTCTACATTTGAGTACTTAGAGTAACTTGATTTTTATTTAATGAGCAATACCGACAAGCTAGCTAATGGCCTTTTGTTACCCTTCAGCCTATGGTACAACTCTAATTGCAGCTAGGCATTTTGCTTCAGGCCGCCACACACGTCTGAAGGGCCCCGATTTCCTCTCTGCGACAATAAATCGGCTGTGTGTGGCAGTTACAGACAAAAATTGGGCATGTTTTTTGTCGTGGAGGAAGATCAGACGAATGATCAGCCATTATGGGGAATGTGTTGCAGTGACCAAGAATTTGTCTGAACTAGTTTGCGCATCAGCCAATGGGAAGCGAAGTTGCAAGCATGTGACAAGTGAAAAACAGTTCGTGCAACGTAGCTTGGGCACTGTACTGATAAATCTAATTTCATGTTAAAATATACTGGTAATGGCAGTAGTAACAATAATAATTAGTATATACCAAATCAGTGAATAGCTTTTTTTGCGCGCTCTTATTGGTTCCTGAAACAAGAAGAAAAAACAAGGCTATTTGCTGTTTTAAAACGCTGTCAAAATGGCGACACGTTTTGCAACAGTCTCGGAAGCGGAAACTTACAAAATTAACGATCCAAAAATTCACTTAAACACAAAAAGGGCAAGGAAATTTGGGATCTCTATATTCACAGGCCTGGGTAGGATAAAAATTGTTTTACCCCGAAATTTCAAGAACAAATACAACAATTAAAATGAGCGCACGCTTTTCTTACTCTTCTTACTTGCGCGTGAAAATTTCAAATAAATCAATTTGGTTTAAACTGGACATTTACCAATACCTTAATTTAATCTACTGATTTAGTAATGGCAGTAGTAACATATAACGTATATACTACGCTTCGTGTCTCAATAAACACCCATCACTAGTCACCTCAACTTCGGGGGATAATTGTTAATTATTATTATCATTATTATGTAAATTTTGTATAAATGTGATCATAAGCAAAGACTCACATCAAAGCGCCCTCGGGTACACGAGAGCCTCCCTTCATCAAGAGACCAGAACGAGATGTGTTGCTTTCCATACGATACCAGCTGGTTGTTATCATAAGGCAAGAATGTGACGGCGATCACTTGATCCATGTGACCCTGCACAATGAGAAGCTAAAAATTACACATACAGCCTACATTACAATAACTAGCGCAATTCCTCATCAATAACTTTTCTATTGAGCTGCATACCTAACAATTAGGCTTATCCTGTGGGGTTTTACAATCCAGTATAATTGAAAAACTGAGGCAAGAAGACAATACATTGTCCTTGTCACAAAGGAGATAAGAGGTTGTCATAATTGATGTTGCCATCCCAGGTGATGACAGGGTGAAAGAGAAATACCAACAAAAGAAAAATGAAATAGCAAAAGTCTGGCGCATGCGAAAAATCATTGTAGTGCCAAATGTTAATGGGGCTATTGGATTCCGTATCAGTCTGCTTTGGGAGCACATGAAGCGAATCGACGTGAATGTGAGGTTGGAGGTTATCCAGAAAGCAGCATTGCTGGGGACAGCAAAGATACTGAGGAAAGTACTGTCAATGTAAGAACAAAGAAAAGAGACCTAAGACCCGGAAACAGCAATACAGTGTTACAAGACAAGCATTGAAATGGATTCCCCAAGGTAAGCAAAAAAGAGGACGCCCTAAGAACGCCTGGAGGCGTGATGTTGAGGCAGAAATGAAGGGCTGGTGCCACACTTGAAAACCTTAGAAAGACTAGCCAAAGACAGGAGAAGGTGGAGGAAGGAGATTATTAACCCTTTCAGCCCCGGACAGTTTATCAATCGCTGCCATTTGTGAATAAGGTCTATAACAACGTACTCTAGCACTAGTAATTTTCTTCTTCTTTGTCCAGTCCCACACAGTAATGGTGTGATAATCGTTGTCATCCAACGATGCCAGCAAGTTTCCACCATCTAGCCCTTGCTGCAAGCACAAAAAGAATGGCAAAAATAAGGAAACGATCAGTCAGACACGACCATCATTAATACCACCAAATTGATCCATAGTTCGATTTGCAAGCATCTCTTATTTCAAAAAGTGACATTGTATCCTAGCAACTAGATAAGGTATTCGCCCCCTGGTGAAACCCTCACCAATCCCGTAAAGCAACCGTTTACACAATACGTTTACAAGCAACTGGCAATATCACTTTGACAACACTGACGTCTGCTACCTCTGTACTCGAACTGACCTTGTTGGAGAATGTCAAGGAGCTGACAGCCCTTTCGAACGATCCTAAACCAACAATGGCTATCGTTTCAAAAGTGGACGAAGACCAAACTCGTATGTGAGGCTGTTGAATAAAACAACTAAAGTTTATCTTTATGCGTACCAAAAAAGATGGTTCTTTAACATCAGACAATTCTTAAATAGAGTAGAATGGTAGTTCTTGAAGTATGACCCATCACTCAACAGGTGTTCAAGAAATAAACACAAATTCAAGCCTCTTGTTTTTGTCGTTTTACCATCCTTGCTACATTTAACTCTGTCCTTGTTGCAAAGCGTTTGCTGCAAAACTCATAGCATTTGCAAGATAACGATAGCCGAGAGATCGCCGCTGCAAGCAACGGTCTCGTTCACATTGCAGGGACGATGCAGGTATATGCATGATCTGCTCTTCACTCAGTCAGCTAATTACCAAGATAAACATGATGGTAATTTTGCACTTGCACTATTGCTTGGGAAGGAAGTGGATATCAGGGTGCACAAACAGGTTTGTTTTTTTCAGCCAAGGCCAGTTTATCAACACCTAATTTCTCCGAACGTAAAATAGACAAACTAAGTCATTTTTGGTTAAAACAATGGAAAATAGATAAAAAAGGAAAACTGAAAAAATCAAAGCGAAACTCTCCCAGCCGGACTGTTGGAAAAGTATAAATCCTAATTGGAAGAATTTACTAACACAACATTTGTCGTGGTTTGGGCTGAGAGGATTAAACCAGCTGAGCTCATTGTCCAGGATGGCTGATAGTACACAATTATAAAAGGCATTGAAAGAATTGAGAAGGGTTTTAACATAGTTGTTGTGTCTACCACAACCCATTTTGTAAAACATTTTTACTTGCTAGTGTTTCTTAGTCCTGGTTGGAGACAGACTAGTTGGCTACTAACAAGCGCCGTGGATTTGACTCTGCGTGGGATTACCGACGGCAAACCTGCCAGTGGTTAGAGTGGGATTTGAACCCGGTAAAAAACTGCACCCTAACCACTGAGCCAGTACGCTGCCTCTTAACTCGACTAACAGGATTTTCTGTATAAATGTATATTAACTATGCTATAAACTGACCTTTCCTTCTTCTTTATCATGCCCAGCCACTTGGCCAGTAGCCACAGTAATACCATCGGGATGTACCGCCAGGCTTTGGAGAAATGTTACAATAATAGGGAGCTTAAGCAAAGAGGACGCTAACGACAGCAGTAAACAATAGTGAATACAATAGCTGCACGTTGGAATGCACCGTGCTGGTCATCTGCACGTCGTCGTCTTGAAAATTACAACGTGAAAAGGCTCAATTCTAAAGTTTTTACGACTACGAGGATGACCTACACATAATTTTGCCAATTTTCATTCTCCTCTAAAAACACCTTCATTTTCTATTCACAAAGCGTAACTCAGACAACAGAGAAAGCAAACTAGCTATACGCGATAGGAATGGAGAAGCAAGAAGTGTGTTTTTATAAAACGTCTTCATCGACATTGTTTATTTATTTATTTACATTATTTAAACAGAAATTCCAGTTCAGCATAGCTGGTTTAAATGGAGATCTGTGCAAAAT